>BPTQ01000006.1:120921959-120957207 GCA_019973895.1 Chrysanthemum seticuspe | reverse complement strand
GTTCCTAAGAAGTCTAGCACCTGAATGGAGCATGCATACTGTGGTCTGGAGGAACAAAGAAGGTCTTGATAAGCTGACCATAGATGATGTGTACAATAATATCAAAGTGTATGAATCAGAAGTGAATGAAACATCTAGTTCAACCCCTGGCACACAAAAACTAGCGGTTGTATCCTCAAAAAGGCCAGACAATCATCAGGAAACTCATTCTACTGCTTGTGGAGTTTCTACCGATATCACAACAGTTTCTACTGCTAGTGATAACATAAGCGATGCTGCTATTTGTGCTTTCTTGGTTGATCTTACTATCAGTATACATCTAGTAAATCAGGATTTGGAGCAGATCGACCCTGATGACCTGGAAGAAATTGATATTAAGTGGCAGATAGCTATGTTGACTATGAGGGCAGAAGATTTTTGAAGAAGACTGGAAGGGAGCTCAAGTTCAAGGCACAGAGCACTGCAGGATTTGATAAATCCAAGATTGAGTGCTACAACTGGCAAAGGAAGGGACACTTTTCAAGAGAGTGTAGGGCTCCTAAGAAGATTGGGGACACTCCAAGGAGAATTCCTATTGAAGATGCTAAGACCACTACTCATGTGATGGTCTAGGTGAGTATGACTGGAGTGATCAGACTAAAGATGGACCCAATTTTGCTTTGATGGCCTATGTTTTTTCATCATCTGGTTCTGACTCTGAGGTATCTAATCAATCTGGTTGTTCTTATAAATCATGTGTAAATACTTTAGAAGAGCTTAAGGCTAGGAATGAGTGTTTAAGAGAAGAGGTTGAAAAACTGAAATTAGATAACTTAGGATATAAAGTTGGTCTAAAATCAGTTGAACAAAAACTAGAGTATCTTAAATAGAATGAGCTAGAATATGTTGATAAGATAGCTATTCTAGAGGGTCATATTTTTAAGAAAGATTATGAAATTAATTTTCTCAATCAAAAACTAGAAAAAGCGTCACAGGAAAAATATGATGGTTTAGCTGAAAAAGAAAAACACGTAGTCACAGTGGTAATGGCTTAGGATACAATGAAGTATCTCCTCCACTCTTAAGTGCTTATGCCCCCCCCCCCCAAGAAAGAAATCTCCTTTGTGGAAAACTAGAAGGGGTGGTTGAATAGTTTTGCCGATTTTAAGTTAGTTTCAAAAACTTTAGATTCGATAATATGTGAGATCGTATAGATGTAGAGAAAGTATAGATCTAATGATAAAGCAAGTAAATAAATTAAAGCAAAGGGATAGAAATGACACAACCGATTTATAGTGGTTCAGCTACAAGGACACCTCCCTTGCCCTACTCCACTCCCCGAGTCACCTACTCGAGAGTTTAAGCACTATGTCAACAAACTCCTTCAATTTGGCGGAGAATTCTTCACAACGTTGCTTACACCTTTTTCCGGTACAAAGCTAAATACCGAGTCCGTAACACGGTGGACCAAACCAACACAACTATTACACAACAAATATGTGAAATATCAAATACAAGATCTTCGCTACAGAAATCTTGTGGAGGAACAAATCAATCAAGGACCCCTTGCTTGGATGACTTGTAGAATGCTCGTGATCTCGCCTTAGAGAAGGACCTATATGAGAATCACTAATGAAAGAAAGAAGAAATTACTCTCTAAATCAAGTGATCTTTTGTTAGAAGAGAATGAGAGTATATGAGAGAATTAGTAAGAAGAGGGGTGAGTTAGAATGAAGAAATGACTCTCTATTTATAGGCAATTTCTGCCACTGTTCCCCGGATCCCACGGATCCCTCCCACAAGGGATCCGTTTAGTGTAATCCTAGGGATCCGTGGGATGCTCCTCTTTGCCCCTTGGTTTTTTGGTTTTGGGTCATGGGTTATGGGTTGGACCATGGGTATTCTTTTAGATTCAATGTATCTAATGATTACAATGTATATAGTCTTGTGGGTATGGGCCAATACCAGGGGTTATGGATATGATCCATGGGTTGTGATTTTTACCCATCCTAATAAAATATTACAACAAATGATTAATTATAACATTTTTGTATTAGATGGCTATATGTAAATGCTTTACAAAAATAACATGTATCCTTATAATTGTACTTAAGATAACATTATATTTGTTATCAACAAAACACAAAGAGATCGCAAAATATTAATAAACGTTTTTACGGTTTATTTGTATTAACAATCTTCCCCTTTTTGTTGATGACCAAACATAATGTTATGATGAGTAAAACTTAAGAATAGATGTATGTTTTGAAAGCCCCTAAGTTTTACTTCTTCTCCCCCTTTTTGTCGAAAAAAAAGTTAACCCTTCGAAGAAATAAAAGTGTGGAACAAAAATGGTCCACGTATCACTTACTCCCCCTTGACGGTAGCTCCCCCTAGTTTAGGGCGTCAAGTGAAGAAAAAAAATCCTACAAAGAGAAAGGTTAGTAACATGCTTAAATAATCTTGTGATTGACGAGAATAAATATTGGGAGCCAAGGTATGTAAACAAAGCCTCGTAATAAAACAAGAAAGTGTAGTGGTATTTATGCCACCTACAAGCATGTAAAAATAAGAACAAGACTTGTTCTTGAAAATGACTCAAAAGAAAAAGTACTAAAAATAGAAAATAGTAATAATGATTCCTTCCATGCTTTCATAAGGTTATGGATGGAGGTTTTGATGAGTAATGGTATTGATGCGATCAAGGATGAGGTTGAGTATGAATCGCATTTTTCCCCAACTTCTATTGCAATTTCCCTAGTGGACTGGCAATGTTCACAATGTAAGTGATGTGGGTAATGAGTGCGGAAGTTTTCCGGATTTTTTTGATTTGTGAGTTTCGGAATATGTGGTAGAAAAATAGGAAAATACGGATCAAAGTCTGAAATGGTTGGAAGTGGTGGTAGAAAAGAACCTAGATGTTCTTGTAGTTTAATGGGAGCTAAGGATGGTGCAGCTTCTGTCTCACGGATCCCACAGATCCTTCCCTTGAGGGATCCGTCCAGCATTAAGGTTGGGATCCGTGGGTTTGGTGATTCAGGCAACACAAAATTTTCCTTTTGGAAACATTTTTTTCCTAGTTTGCCCCTATATGCAGACTATTTGGAGTTGCGGTTATCTCGACTCCTAAGAAGAAAAGAAAAATAAACAAGAAGTGAAAAAAGCATACTATTATGTGAGATAACCCGAAAACACATATTTAGTACTTGAGTACGTAAGTCAGTGCTACCAATGCTCCTAATTCATTGTGGCTTAAATGAATGTACCCGAAAACACATATTAGTTATGTGTCCCCTTTAGCATTCAAAAGACATGAGATGCAATGAAAACGGGTTTTTACTTTGTATTAATAATGAAAAAGTGATTTGTCCTAGATGTGAGAAATTACTTTTGTGAAATTGATACGGGAAGATGTATCCTTTTAGAAAGCAAGAAATATTTCTAAAAATCATTTTATCCTTTGAAAAGAGGATGTGTACGTAATTATGTGTTTGCAACTTGTACTTATTTTTGAAAAAAAATGAGTTATAAGTGAAAGACTTATCTTGGGTTTTGAAAATTCCCGTATTGTTTGTGAGTTGTGCGTAAAATAGAGATCCTAGACTCAGAAAGAAGAAGGCTAGTGTTTACATACCTTGTAGAGTAAAAAATAAATTACGACGTTTGTTCCATGAGACCAAGACCAAGGCGAAGTAGGTTGAATTGTTCCCGCTTCAATGGTTTGGTGAGGACGTCGGCTATGTTGTCTTCGGACGCTACCTTCTCAATAGAGATGTTCCCCTTTTGAACATTGTCTCTTAAGAAGTGATGACGAATCTCTATATGCTTTGTGCGAGATTGTAATACTGGATTCTTGCTTAAATCTATGGCACCCTTGTTGTCACATAGAATTGCTATGTTACTTAGATGAATGTCGTAGTCAACCAACGGTTGTTTCATCCATAGTGCTTGTTGGCATGCTTTGCCGGCGGAGACATATTCAGCTTCGGTTGTTGATATTGCTAATACCGTTTGTTTCTTTGAAAACCAAGATGTTAAACAACATCCCATAAAAGTAGATACCCCACTTGTACTTTTTCGGTCAACATAATCACCTGCATGGTCAGAATCTGCATATACAATTGTTTCTACTCCCGTACCCTTAGGATACCATAATCCTAATTGTGTTGTACCCTTAATATATCTAAATATTCTTTTTACGGCTTCTAGGTGTGATGTTTTGGGGTCTTCTTGAAACCTAGCACATAAGCAAACACTAAACATGATATCCGGACTACTAGCCGTGAGGTAGAGAAGACTACCAATCATGCCACAATATTTAGTATTATCTACAGATTCTCCGTCTTCATCTTTTGTGAGTTTGGTGTCGGATGACATTGGTGTCCTAATTGGTTTTGACTATTCTAATCCGAATTTCTTTAACATCTCTTTTATGTATTTAGATTGATTAAAGAAGATACCATCTTCTACTTGTTTGATTTGTAGACCAAGAAAGAAACTAAGTTCTCCCATCATACTCATCTCGAACTCGTCATGCATGATTTTAGAGAAATCATCACACATGTCTTGACATGTGGATCCGAATATAATATCATCTACATATATTTGAACTATGATTATATGTGACTCTCTTTTCTTAGTAAAAAGTGTGTTGTCAACTAACCCCTGGTATAGTTTTGTTTAATTAAAAATGACTTGAGTCTATCATATCAAGCTTTTGGAGCTTGTTTAAGACCGTAAAGGGCTTTCTTTAACTTATAACAATGTTTAGGTTTTTCAAAATCTATGAGCCCCGGAGGTTGAGCTACATATACTTCTTCATTAATAAAACCATTTAGAAAAGCACTTTTGACATCCATCTGGTAAAGCTTTAGATCATTAGCACAAGCATAAGCAAGAAGTATTCTTATAGACTCTAATCTAGCCACGAGGGCATAGGTCTCATCAAAGTCTATTCCTTCTTGTTGGTTATACCCTTGGGCAACGAGTCTAGCCTTGTTTCTAGACACTACTCCTTTCGCATCTAATTTGTTTTTATAAACCCATTTGGTTCCTATTACGGTTTGATTACAAGGTGGAGGGACAAGTGTCCAAACATCATTAGAAACAAATTGATTTAATTCTTCTTGCATAGCCATTACCCAACTTTCATCTTTTATGGCTTCTTGTGTATTCTTAGGTTCTATGGTTGAAACAAAACAAAATAAGCTACTTTGGTTTTGAACTTGAGACCTTAATGTTCTTTCGTTTAGCTTTCCTATGACCTTATCTACGGGGTGATCTTTGGACTCTTTAATGTTTATGACTTCATCATTTAAAGGTTCTTCTTCTTCATTTATCTTTTTCTTTATTACTACAGCTTCACTTTCTACAATCTCGTCATCGACAAGAGGTGAAGAGGGTTTGGGTGGACTTTCATCAAATTTTATATTTAATGACTCTTCTACCTTCATTGTTTCTTTGTTTAATATGACGTAAGCTTTGCTATTTGGAGAGTAACCTAGAAAGATACCTTTGGTTGATTTAGGATCAAATTTTGTAAGGTAATCTTTAGTGTTAAGAATAAAACATTTGCTACCAAACACTCTAAAGTGATCTAACGTAGGCTTTTTGCCTCGGAGTAACTCGTATGGAGTTTTACCTAAGATTGGACTAATTAAGACTCGATTGAGTATGTATGTTGAAGTATCAACGGCATTGCACCAAAACTTTTGAGGTATGGATTGCTCATTAAGCATGGTGCGACTCATTTCTTGTAGGGTTCTATTCTTTCTTTCAACTACCCCATTCGATTGTGGAGTGCGCAGAGCCGAGAAGTTGTGAGTAATACCATTAGCGTCACAAAAAGCTCCAAATTAGACTTCATTATCGAATTCCCTACCATGATCCGTTCTAATAGACACTATAGGACTTTCTAGTTGTCTTTGGATTTTATTGCTTAATATTTCAAAATAATTAAACGTTTCCGTTTTGTTCTTTAAGAATTTTGTCCATGTGTACCTAGAGTAATCATCCACTATGACCAAAGTGTAGTAGTTGCCTTCATAACTTTAGATAGCGGATGGACCAAATAAATCCATATGTAGTAATTCTAGACACTTAGTTGTAGACACCATGTTTTTAGCTTTATGACTAGACATTACAAGCATCACAAAAGTGATGTTCATATTTTAACTTAGGTAGATCTCTTACTAGATCTTTGGATGATAGCGATTGAAGAAGTCGCATATTGGCATGACCCAATCTTCGATGCCATAAGGTCGAAGTATCATCCATAGAGGTAAGACATAGTTTGTCTTTAGGTTCATTACCGATTTTAATGACATAGACTCCATGTTTCCTAATTCCTCTTCCTATGGTTATGCCATTTTCTAATATCTTACTACCGGTTTCGGTAAAAAGTACATTGCATTTTTTATCACATATTTGTCCTATACTTAAGAGGTTAAAGTTTAGGTTTTCTACGTGACACACATCGTTAATGGTTAGAGATTTGTTAGAAATCGTACCTTTACCGATGATTTTACTTTTGCTATTTCCAAACACCACATTACCTCCATTGAAGGATTCATATGTGGAGAATAGATCTTTATTACCGGTCATGTGCCTCGTGCACCCGCTATCCTTGACCCATTCATCCGGGTCTAGGTCGACCTTTAAGCACACCTAAGAAAACAATAAACTCAAAAGTTTGGTCCCCATTATTTTATGGGTCAATTAGTGTTAAACATTCCATTCATGTTAGACATGTATGGATAAGATGAGTATGCATTCCATGGAGCAAAGTTTTGAAAAGGAAAACCATTTTGCATATTTGGGTTCCATCCCATTTGATGGTTACTTCTCGGGTAAACATAATTAGGTCTCCTAGATGGATTAGGTTTTGAAAAAGATGGAGCTTTGTTTCTTGCAAAAATAGGATTATATTTTGGAGGTGGTTGTCTAGTGGTGAAATGAGTTGGTTTCTTCTTATTAACGATAACAAAATCAGTTCTAGATGAAGAAGCTACGTTATTACCACTGTTTGCTACAGCAAACCCACAGATCCCTGGCTTAATACTAGCCGGTTCCCTTTTTATGGGATCCGTGGGATCCGCCACAACAGTGGCTGGGTTTTCTAGTGCCTTAACAAATTGTGTTTCTTTGTTTTCACTAGTTGATGGATCAAGTTGTTGAATACCTAAACCTTTTTGGTTGTTACCGGTTTTAACACTATCTAATATCATATCTAAAGTATTCGTACTCATTCTAGAAATTATAGAATCTAGTTGATCAACTAGTGTTTGAAGTTGAACGCAAAGTTCACATTCACCACTTGCTATTTTACCCTTTTCTAGACGTTTCAGTTTTGCTTTTAATTCTATGACTTCTTTATCTAACCGTTGGTTTTGACTTTTTAAAAGCTTGTTTTTTTTAATTAGTTTTAAGCTAATATTGCATAGTTTGTCATATTCATTATGTAATGAGTCGTCATCTAGTGATGAGCTACTATAGCATTCGTGACATACCTCGTCATTTGCCATGAGAAAAATTTCTTCGTCTTCCTCGTCGCTCATTCCCCACGTGCCGCTTACGAACGCCTTTTGATCATCCTGTTTGGGACACTTACTAATAAAGTGGTTTGGGTCCCCCACATTTAAAGCAAGCACCATCATCCCTTGGCTTCTCATCCTCTTTACTTTTCCGGAATCCTTTCTTGTCGTCATACAGTTGTTTGACGAATCTTCCCTTCCTTCTAAAAAACTTTTTAAAGTCCCTTACCGTCATAGCATACTCCTCGTCGTCACTATCCAAAGAGGAGTTCTCTTCATCTCTTGAAGCCTTTTTGGCTTTAAGGGCAAGAGATTTGTGTTTCTCTTTCACCTTTGAGGCTTCGGAGTCTTTAGAAAGGACAAGCTCGTAGACTTTTAAGTTGCCTATGAGTTCATCAAGGGTGAGGATTGTCAAATATTTTGACTCTTCGATCGCCGTCACCTTGGATCTCCACTTGGATGGAAGTGCCCTTAGATATCTCCTAACATGGTTACGGCTAGAAAAAGATTCATCAAATGCTTGTAAAGATGTAATAATAGTATTAAAATTAGCAAATGAATGATCTATAGTTTCCTCATCCGATATTGAAAATTGTTCATATTATTGAACAAACAAATCAATTTTATTATTTTTAACTTGTTGATTACCTTGATGAGTTACAACTAAAGAATTCCAAATTTCTTTATCGGTTTTAAGCATAGAAATTCTTTCGAATTCCTTTTTGGATAAAGCATTATACAAAACCATTTTAGCTTCACTATTTTTAGAAAGCTTTTTCTTCAATGCATCACTTAGTTTATCATGAGGTATGTTAACTAAATTTCCTTTATCATCTTTTGAGGTAGCCTCAAAATCGCCTTCAACAATAATGTACCAAAGATCAATATCTTTAGACTTCACATACGTTTCGAATCTATTTTTCCAATATATAAAACCATTAGTTTCAAGTAGTGGTAGTCGTTGCATAGATTGTCATTCTTTGTAATTTTCAGAACCCATAGTGATCGAAAAGTTTTTAAAATACGGTTTACTTTAAAAATTTTTATAAACTTAGCTCTTGATGCCAATTGTGGAAAACTAGAAGGGGGGTTGAATAGTTTTGCTGATTTTAAGTTAGTTTCAAAAACTTTAGATTTGATAATATTGAGATCGTATGGATGTAGAGAAAGTATAGATCTAATGATAAAGCAAGTAAATAAAGTAAAGCAAAGGGATAGAAATGACACAACCAATTTATAGTGGTTCGGCTACAAGGACACCTTCCTTGCCCTACTCCACTCCCCGAGTCACCTACTCGAGAGTTCAAGAACTATGTCAACAAACTCCTTCAACTTGGCGGAGAAGCCTTCACAATGTTGCTTACACCTTTTTCTGGTACAAAGCTAAATACCGAGTCCGTAACACGGTGGACCAAACCAACACGACTATTACACAACAAATATGTGAAATATCAAATACAAGATCTTCGCTACAGAAATCTTGCGGAGGAATAAACCAATCAAGGACCCCTTGCTTGGATGACTTGTAGAATGCTCGTGATCTCGCCTTAGAGAAGGACCTATATGAGAATCACTAAAGAAAGAAAGAAGAAAGTACTCTCTAGATCAAGTGATCTTTTGTTAGAAGAGAATGAGAATATATGATAGAATTAGTAAGAAGAGGGGTGAGTTAGAATGAAGAAATGACTCTCTATTTATAGGCAATTTCTGCCACTGTTCCCCGGATCCCACGGATCCCTCCCACAAGGTATCCGTTTAGTGTAATCCTAGGGATCCGTGGGATGCTCCTCTTTGCCCATTGGTTTTTTGGTTATGGGTCATGGGTTATGGGTTGGACCATGGGTATTCTTTTAGATTCAATGTATCTAATGATTACAATGTATATAGTCTTGTGGGTATGGGCCAATACCATGGGTTATGGATATGATCTATGGGTTGTGATTTTTACCCATCCTAATAAACTATTACAACAAATGATTAATTAAACATTTTTTTTATTAGATGGCTATATGTAAATGCTTTACAAAAATAACATGTATCCTTATATTGTACCTAAGATAACATTATATTTGTTATCAACAAAACACAAAGAGATCGCAAAATATTAATAAACGTTTTTACGGTTTATTTGTATTAACATCCTTTATAAGAGAACTAGGAAGCACAACGTAGGAAAGTCTAGTAAGAATAGCCATGACATACCTAAGGTTAAGACTAAGTCCTCTGACGCCCCAATTATTGAAAAATGGACATCAGACAGTGATGAGGAAAATGTTGAGTCAACACCTAAGAAGATTAAGGTAGAAAAACCTAAAATAGTTGAACATGTTAGGTTTGTAAAACCTTTGTTAGGTGCAAGCATCTCTAGGAAGGTAGTTAAGTATGTTGAGAAACCTAGAGAGATGACTAGAAGGCAAAATAATAGGCCTAGAGGAAACCAAATAAACTGGAACAACCTAATATCTCAAAAATTAGGTGATGATTTTACATTGGTTAAAAAGGCTTGTTATAATTATGGTAGTTTTGAGCACTCACAGGAAAATTGTTTTTACTACAAGAAAACCACAAGGAACCATAACAGCAGGGTGAATCATAAAAAGTTTTCAAAACAATCTCACCCTCATGATAACAAGAAAATGGTTCCAAGGACAGTATTGATGAGATCTGGTGCTACTAGAATCATTACTACTGTTCTTCCAAATAAGCAAAGGTCTTTTAAAAAACGAACAGATGTTTGTACAACTAAGGCAAAAGCAGTTTCTACTGTTGAGCCAAAAGTGATAACAGACACTGTATTGGGTAATCATTTTTATGTTGTAAAGGCCTCAGCTTGCTGGGTCTAGAAACCAAAAATAAAGGTTTTAGATCATGTTTCCAGAAACAACAGTGCATCAATGGACTTAAAACGCTTTGACTATGTTGATACACAAGGTAGACCTAAGTCAGTAATGGCTTGGGTCCCCAAGAGAAACTGATTATCTCCTTTTATGTGCAGGGCAACTTACAGGTGGAGCTAAAGGATAAAGCCATTTTTTATAGTGGTTGCTCTGGACTTATGACTGGTGACATGTCCAATCTGGAGGATTTTGAAGCTATAGATGGTGTATATGTTGCTTTTGGGAATGACCCCAAATGAGGGAAGATTGTTGGCAGAGGTACAATAAAAACAGGGAAATTAGATTTTGAAAAAGTCTATCTTTTAAATGTACTTAAGTTCAACCTCTTTAGTGTCTCACAAATGTGTGACAAAAAGAATTATGTTCTTTTTACCAACACTGAATGTCTTGTCCTTTCTCCTGATTTTAAGATGTCTGATGACAAATTTGTGCTTCTTAGAATCCCTAGAACAGACAACATATACAGTGTTGACATAAAGAACATAATTCCCAAAAGAGCTTTCACTTGTCTATTTGTAAAAGCCACTGTTGATGAATCCAAGCTTTGGCATAGGATACTTGGTTACCTAAATTTCAAAATAATGAATAAATTGGTAAAAGGTAATCTTGTCAGAGGTTTACCTTCAAAAGTTTTCGAAAATCCTGAAACCTGTGTTGCATGTCAGATGGGGAAACAACACAGAGCTTTTTGTGAGACCAAAGTTGTTAATACTATTTCTGAGCCCCTTTATATGTTGCATATGGATCTGTTTGGGCCAACCTCTGTGAGAAGTTTGAATAAGAAGATGTACTGCTTAGTTGTCACTGATGATTACACTAGATTCACTTGGGTTTTCTTCCTAGGAACTAAGGATGAGACATCAGAAATCCTTAAGGCTTTTATTGTTAGGATAGGAAACTTAATAAATCACAAAGTAAAGATAATCAGATGTGACAATGGAACTGAATTTAAGAATAGTGTGATGAATAAGTTCTGTGTGGAAAAAGATATTGTAAAACAGTTTAGTGTAGCTAGAACTCCTCAACAAAATGGTATGTCTGAGAGGAGGAATAGGACATTAATTGAGGCTGCAAGGACTATGTTATCTGAATCCAAATTACCTACTACTTTTTGGGCTGAAGCGTTAGTACTGCTTGCTTTGTGCAAAATAGGAGTAAAGTAGTTAAGCCTCAAAACAAGACCTCCTATGAACTTTTGCATGGAAGGAAGCCATGATAGACTTCTTAAAACCATTTGGGTGTCCTGTTACTATCTTAAATACCATAGACCACCTAGGAAAATTTGATAAAAAGGCAGACAAAGGGTTCTTTGTTGGGTACTCTACAAATAGCAAGGCTTTTAGGGTGTTCAACAGTAGAAATAGGCATGTGGAAGAAAACTTGCATGTTAGGTTTAGTGAGAGTTCACCTAATATTGCAGGAAGTGGACCTGATTGGTTGTTTGACCTTGATTCTTTAACCAGAACTATGAATTATGAGCCAGTGTCTACAAGTACAACTAATAAGTGTGCAGGTACACAAGGAAATTCAAATGCAGGTACACAAGCTAAGAAGGATGGATTTGCAGAGGAATTTGTGCTACTTGAAAAGAAGTTGGACAAGCTTCTCAAACCCAAAGTGTTGAAGAAAAAGAGCCCAGAAGATGATCCTTTGGAAAGTGGGGCAAAGGGTGATACATAAGGTTGGGCTAAACCTTCTGATGTGCATAAAGTGGTTACTGAAGGACCACAATTTGATGATGAAGTTCAAGATAACACATCAGCATATTCTGCAAATAGAGGAAAAGAAACTGGCACTAGCCCACCAGTTCCTACTAATACGTTTGTGATTAGCTCAATACTTGCTACTGACATGCCTATCTTTAGGCCAACAGTTTCTACTACTAAGCCTAACAGTTCCCCATATACAAGGTTTCCCACAGTGGACAAAGATGGGAAGTCCTATGCTGATGTTGATTATCCTGATGATCCAAATATGCCTGGTTTGGAGCATATTTATGAAGATACTGATGATGAGGTTTTGGATGGTTTTAATACAGAGGCTGATCTGCATAATATGGAGTCTTCTTATGCTACCAGTCCTACACTGTAACACCCCCAAATTTGGCACAGCGGAAGCATTCGGGTCATGGGGTGCTACCAATTGGTATCACAACACAAAGTATAGAACAACGGTTTTTCAGTAAGAAAATTAATAAACAAATGTATAAAGTTTACATTATTCAGAATTAGTGCGGAAATACAGGCCCATAATAATAATAAAGCGGTCCCAAAAATGTTAAGGTATCCTATGACCATGCCACGCCATGCCAAAAGCCTCCAAGGTAAGTTGTCACGATAAACCTGAAAATACATGCTAAAAATGTCAACACGAGGTTGGTGAGTTCATCGGTTTGAAATAAAGTAGTAAATCAGTTTTGCTGTGCAATGATAAACCAGTAGGACATATGTATAAGTAATAATGCTAAGCAAGTAGTAAAATGAAATGCAATCCAGGTCATGTAATCCACATCATGAAATCCGACCACCACGTGGTCCCGTGTACAATAGGAATCCAATCAGTTATTATCGCAAACCAGCTGGAGCTAAACTATTGGATAAATGAAATCTGTCAACCAGTCCCAAAGACTGTTGGCTAAATGTAATCATGGATATCCAACCAGTCCCGAAGACTGTTAGATAAATGAAATCTGTCAACCACTACAAACACTCATGCACACAATTACATACACACATATGTCCAAAATTGAAATATTATGAATTTAGCACAGCGAAAGAAATAATGTTATTGTAATGATAATTGAATAGCTGAATAAGTTATTCAGTGCAGCACATAAAGTTTTCAAGAACCAAGTCATTTGCAAATATTGAAATTTGGTAAACAAGCATGTATTCTCCCCCAAAAGTGTTTTCAAAACAAGTAAAGTAGGGGCAATGAACTCACCTCGATATGAAGTAATGCAAGGAGACATAACTGACACGACTGGCATCAAGAGCATGACATAACAATACAGGCCCAACGGTACGATATCGGCACAACCTAATAGTATATAGTTACCTCAGAATACGACTTGTAAAGCAAATGAGCTATTAAGAGACAAAGCGTTTTAGTTTTCGTGGATTACTCGCATCAATAATTGTAAATAGTTTAGTATCATATCTCAAAAGTTTATTAACGTTTCGTGTGGTGGTAGGAAATCAAAAACTCGACAAGTAACTCATGCCAAAAGTACAATATAGTTCCCAAGTGTGACTCACACCAGATGGAACTCATACTCACGCAACTCACACAAGGACATAATGTATATCCCAATATATTATAAGGAATAGACAATAAAAACTGAGCAAGACTCCAGAACACACGCCAAAGCACTAAAACATATAAAAGAAATTAAACAAGTAAGGATCAATTAGCAATTAGGTAAAAGTAAGTAACTGGTATAGATTCAGGCATTTACCCGGTAACCTCATATAGTTTAGAAAAGCCGATTAGGTTTCATAATAAATCTATAATTAATAATCGTGTTTATTAATCTTCACGGTTCAGTAATAACTTTACTAAATAGTATTATTAGATAATCAAATTTTAGCTTATTCGTTAGTCATCGGGTTTTTATCACTCATCATTAGCTTGATATAATATTCTTGGTCCATAACGAGTAGAGTCTAGTATCCCACCTCCGTCTCAAGTCCAAATAGTCCGGTATAGGTCCAATTAATATTTACACGATATAAATTTACGTCATGTTTCGATATTTTATAATTTGTACCAATCCCAATCTCAATTCACAAATATAATCTGAAACAAACTAATTCCATTTAATGTGATAGGTATTAACACATGCTAATTAAAATGGAATGTACCTATTAAAACAACACACACTAACCCAAACTTCGTACACACGACAAGAACAAACACCCTTATGGTTCTAGTCGTTATTAAATAAGTCGAGAAACAAAACATAACACAAAAATCAAATGTTTCTTGGTGTTTGTTGTTAACCAAAATGAATCGTCACCCTCGCGACTTGCATTCCAACTAGACTAATCAAATCAGCAAACTAAATTCATACTCATATAAATTCACAGGTCAATGAATGATGATGATAATGTAAGTAATTCCAAATACTATCCGTAGCCAAATCGAGAATAAACAAACTGATCCGAGCACAAAAGAACCCCAGCAGAAACAACAACATAACATAAGCACTTCACACAACCAAATAAGTAATTAAGCACCTGGCCCGAGACTAAAACCAGTAAACAAGCAACTGCGACCCACACGGGTCTTGACCCGACTCCAAATAACGACTAACTTAAACAGACGCAACTTTTAATAACTCCTACCACCACTAGAATTATATATTGACATCTATACTCAATCATAACCCATTAACCAGGCAAGATTACGATCAAGATGAGACCAAAGTGGGTTGGACAGACCCGGTTCCAAACATCAACGCCAATAACAATACCAACATTAACTACACCTCTTTTAAATTGATTAAACCACACGAAGCTATTTTCAAAAATAGTATTTATTCCAAGTACATCCACGAAAACAGTTTAAACGATTTAAATAAATCGGTTATAAAAAGAAAATGACGATAGGTGGGTGGTGATATTAGACCTACCAAAACTTGAGGGAGAGGAAGACGGCGAGCGATGGTGAAAAGGGAGAGGGATGAACCACGAGCTTAACCACCAATCGAATCACGACTCAAAACGCACCCTATACGAAACCCTTGCTTTAAAACCTTAGAGACAACACCCTTGATCTTATTCCTGGTCGCGGTGGGGGCAGCAGTTGGTGGTGACTTGGTCGGATCTTGGCAAGAGAGAGGGGGTGGCGGCTGAAAGTGATGGTGGAGGAGGAAGATGGATAAAAAGGTGTTAGGTTGCACTAAAAAGAAAATAAACCCTATTGTTATTATTGTTTGCATATATAATAAAGGTTAAAACAAAGTGTACATGTTTTAAAAGTATAGGGGGTGCGAGTAATATAACTGCAGGGGCCTAAATTGTAATTTTTTGAAATCTTTTGCGATGTTGAGGTTCGGGACTCATTAATGCTCGATTACGGTTGCCTCAGTACGCGCAATGTGTAGTTTTCCACGTTTTACGATAAAGTTCTCGTTTTCAAGATCAAATTGGCTCGGGAAAGTCCGGAATGAAAAACAAATAATAATGAGTATAATATAGTATTAAAATATGCTCTTAAAAATTACCGGATGCTACAGTCTAACCTCCTTAAAAGGAATCGCGTCCTCGCGATTCAATTCACGTCATTCGATAGCGTAGTGTCTCAGAAGAGGTGATGATGAGGGCAACCAATAAGGGAAATCTTATCATATAGAACGAATAGGGTAACTTGTACAATGATGAAACAGTTTCGAGACTTGGTGATGGTTATCTATAGTTTCAAGCAGAGGTGTAGGATTCACTCATAAAGTTTTGCTTAGTTACAAAAGAAAATATTAGTTGTTTCGTTTATAAGATAGTAGCATAAAATACTTTCCAAAAGAGTAAATATTTTATAAAAGGGTTTGTAAAAAAAAACAGTTTAGAGCAGTAGGAGAATTTTAAATTTATTATTTATAAAATAGCAATACGGTCAAAATTTTGATGTTCATGACTGATTAGTAAAACATTTTGTAAGCTGATTACAAAATATTCTGCACGATAATTGAAAACAGTTTGTATGATAATAGCAACACAGTTTATTATGACATGAGAGGGTAGCAAAGATAACTGGTGTTCCCGAAGGGCGAGCGAAAAATTAGGTGTCCGTTCCCAAGGTCGCGGTTTAGGTTACCCTAAAAAAATCTCAAAGGTTCTGCCGAGCATAGAATCTTTACCGAATGGAGAGTTTAACACATCCGAAGTACGAATCTGAAGGAGAGGTAAGGTACAACATTCGAATCCAAAGTCATGATTCCAAAAGGAATCCGATTACCAAACGATATCAATTCAAGTTCCGAATAAAAGGGGACATCGGCGGCTCCAAACGGTCACACTAAAAGCATACACGTCGATAGGGCGTGAGGTATATCATCACAAGAGTAGCCTCGATGAAACATCGATCGAAGGCAAGGCTTGAGGTAGAGGCGTCTGCAACATGACTAGAAACAAATAAAAAAAACTACGGGGACAAGTGATTTCAAATTCACAAAAAGACCCAACGTAGAATCTAAGAGTCCAAATTCAAACGTAGCCAAGATTGATTCCAAACACTCCAATAAACTCAGACGACTACACGCAACCCGAATGTAATCTGGTGACAAATCGGGTCTAGCCCGACCCATTGCAAAATGAGATTAAACGGTTCTAACGGTTCAAAAGATAATCCGAAGACATATCATGACTAGACGACGTCGAAACGCGTTCCATACAAGAGGAAGAATATCGCGATAAACAAGAATTGTGATGCCTGTGTGTCGTGTGTATGGGTAAATTTTTATAAAATTCAATGCTAGAGTGCACACACCAAAAACTTTACCATTCCCCGAAATCAAATCATAAACCAAACGAACATAATACTATTATAACTATTCCAAATATCGCAAAATTCACCTCTGAGTCGGACATAGGTGATCAGTCTATGTCCCACTGTCCCTGGCTGAATATAGGTGATCAGTCTATATTCACCCGAGGTTCAATGAATTTTGATATACTTGACTTAGTTACGCTAGCACCATGTCCTTCACTTACAAAATCTATTTTCAAAAGACTAAAACAAGTATCCAAACTTAAAGTCAAAAGATGAGATTGCGTATAAAAAGTGGTGCAACGCTACTATAAGTGTGATACGTAAGCATAAGCATGTCGAAGATACATAGCGAGAAATAAATGGATATACACATTCAATAGTAAGGGACACATCTCATAAAATATATTAGAAACTAAAGTCACAAATGAGGCATTAGCTTGGCAGGCAGGCACGTGTCAGTCATAGAGATAAATTTTCGCAAAAGTGGTTATAGTCTAGGTTTTGAAAATTACCCAGTTCCCTATAACCTTGGCTCTGATACCAACTGTAACACCCTCAAATTTGGCACAACGGAAGCATTTGGGTCGTGGGATGCTACCAATTGGTATCACAACACAAAGTATAGAACAACGGTTTTTCAGTAAGAAAATTTATAAACAAATGTATAAAGTTTACATTATTCAGAAATAGTGCGGAAATACAGTCCCATAATAATAATAATAATAAAGCGGTCCCAAAAATGTTAAGGTATCCTATGACCATGTCACGCCATGCCAAAAGCCTCCAAGGTAAGTTGTCACGATAAACCTGAAAATACATGCTAAAATGTCAACACGAGGTTGGTGAGTTCATAGGTTTGAAATAAAGTAGTAAATCAGTTTTGCTTTGCAATGATAAACCAGTAGGACATATGTATAAGTAATAGTGCTAAGCAAGTAGTAAAATGAAATGCAATCCAGGTCATGTAATCCACATCATGAAATCCGACCACCATGTGGTCCCGTGCACAATAGGAATCCAATCAGTTATTATCGCAAACCAGCTGGAGCTAAACTATTGGATAAATGAAATCTGTCAACCAGTCCCAAAGACTGTTGGCTAAATGTAATCATGGATATCCAACCAGTCCCGAAGACTGTTGGATAAATGAAATCTGTCAACAACTACAAACACTCATGCACACAATTACGTACACACATATGTCCAAAATTGAAATATTATGAATTTAGCACAGCGAAAGAAATAATGTTATTGTAATGATAATTAAATAGCTGAATAAGTTATTCAGTGCAGCACATAAAGTTTTCAAGAACCAAGTCATTTGCAAATATTGAAATTTGGTAAACAAGCATGTATTCTCCCCCAAAAGTGTTTTCAAAACAAGTAAAGTAGGGGCAATGAACTCACCTCGATATGAAGTAATGCAAGGAGACATAACTGACACGACTGGCATCAAGAGCATGACATAACAATACAAGCCCAACGGTACGATATTGGCACAACCTAATAGTATATAGTTACCTCAGAATACGACTTGTAAAGCAAATGAGCTATTAAGAGACAAAGCGTTTTAGTTTTCGTGGATTACTCGCATCAATAATTGTAAATAGTTTAGTATCATATCTCAAAAGTTTATTAATGTTTCGTGTGGTGGTAGGAAATCAAAAACTCCACAAGTAACTCATGCCAAAAGTACAATATAGTTCCCAAGTGTGACTCACACCAGATGGAACTCATACTCACACAACTCACACAAGGACATAATGTATATCCCAATATATTATAAGGAATAGACAATAAAAACTGACCAAGACTCCAGAACACACGCCAAAGCACTAAAACATATAAAAGAAATTAAACAAGTAAGGATCAATTAGCAATTAGGTAAAAGTAAGTAACTGGTATAGATTCAGGCATTTACCCGATAACCTCATATAGTTTAAAAAAGCCGATTAGGTTTCATAATAAATCTATAATTAATAATCGTGTTTATTAATCTATCACGGTTCAGTAATAACTTTACTAAATAGTATTATTAGATAATCAAATTTTAGCTTATTCGTTAGTCATCGGGTTTTTATCACTCATCATTAGCTTGATATAATATTCTTGGTCCATAACGAGTAGAGTCTAGTA
The DNA here is from genome assembly GCA_019973895.1 of Chrysanthemum seticuspe. Classification (NCBI taxonomy): domain Eukaryota; kingdom Viridiplantae; phylum Streptophyta; class Magnoliopsida; order Asterales; family Asteraceae; genus Chrysanthemum; species Chrysanthemum seticuspe. Next base: position 120,938,174 of record BPTQ01000006.1, on the reverse strand, counting down.
TCCCACCTCCGTCTCAAGTCCAAATAGTCCGGTATAGGTCCAATTAATATTTACACGATATAAATTTACGTCATGTTTCAATATTTTATAATTTGTACCAATCCCAATCTCAATTCACAAATATAATCTGAAAAAAACTAATTCCATTTAATCTGATAGGTATTAACACATGCTAATTAAAATGGAATGTACCTATTAAAACAACACACACTAACCCAAACCTCATACACACGACAAGAACAAACACCCTTATGGTTCTAGTCATTATTAAATAAGTCGAGAAACAAAACATAACACAAAAATCAAATGTTTCTTGGTGTTTGTTGTTAACCAAAATGAATCGTCACCCTCGCGACTTGCATTCCAACTGGACTAATCAAATCAGCAAACTAAATTCATACTCATATAAATTCACAGGTCAATGAATGATGATGATGATAATGTAAGTAATTCCAAATACTATCTGTAGCCAAATCGAGAATAAACAAACTGATCCGAGCACAAAAGAACCCCAGCAGAAACAACAACATAACATAAGCACTTCACACAACCAAATAAGTAATTAAGCACCTGGCCCGAGACTAAAACCAGTAAACAAGCAACTACGACCCATTTGGGTCTTGACCCGACTCCAAATAACGACTAACTTAAACAGACGCAACTTTTAATAATTCCTACCACCACTAGAATTATATATTGACATCTATACTCAATCATAACCCATTAACCAGGCAAGATTGCGATCAAGATGAGACCAAAGTGGGTTGGACATACCCGGTTCCAAACATCAACGCCAATAACAATACCAACATTAACTACACCTCTTTTAAATTGATTAAACCACACGAAGCTATTTCAAAAATGGTATTTATTCCAAGTACATCCACGAAAACAGTTTAAACGATTTAAATAAATCGGTTATAAAAAGAAAATGACGATAGGTGGGTGGTGATATTAGTCCTACCAAAACTTGAGGGAGAGGAAGACGGCGAGCGATGGTGAAAAGGGAGAGGGATGAACCACGATCTTAACCACCAATCGAATCATGACTCAAAACGCACCCTATACGAAACCCTTGCTTTAAAACCTTAGATACAACACCCTTGATCTTATTCCTGGTCGCAGTGGGGGCAGCAGTTGGTGGTGACTTGGTCGGATCTTGGCAAGAGAGAGGGGGTGGCGGCTGAAAGTGATGGTGGAGGAGGGAGATGGATAAAAAGTTGTTAGGTTGCACTATAAGAAAATAAACCCTATTGTTATTATTGTTTGCATATATAATAAAGGTTAAAACAAAGTGTACATGTTTTAAAAGTATAGGGGGTGCGAGTAATATCACTGCAGGGGCCTAAATTGTAATTTTTTGAAATCTTTTGTGATGTTGAGGTTCGGGACTCATTAATGCTCGATTACGGTTGCCTCAGTACGCGCAATGTGTAGTTTCTCACGTTTTACGGTAAAGTTCTCGTTTTCAAGATCAAATTGGCTCGGGAAAGTCCGGAATGAAAAACTAATAATAATGAGTATAATATAGTATTAAAATATGCTCTTAAAAATTACCGGATGCTACATACACACACTACAAGTATTCACAAAGATCATCCAAAAGATCAAATTTTTGGAGATTCTCAGTCTGCTGTTCAAACAAGAAGTAAACTTAAAGGATTGAAGAATCAAGGGTTATTTACTCAAACCCTTCATCAGAGAAATAGCCACAAAGATCTGCATAATTGCATGTTTGCTTGTTTTCTGTCACAAATGGAACCCAAGAATGCTTATAAGGCATTACAATATTCAAGTTGGGTGGAAGCTATGCAAGAGGAGTTGTTACAATTCAAGCTTCAAGAAGTTTGGACCTTGGTAGATTTGCCTAGTGGGAAGAAGGCAATAGGGACAAAATGGGTTTTCAGATGCAAGAGAGATGAAAGAGGCATTACAGTCAGAAACAAGGCAAGGTTAGTGGCTCCGGGATACACTCAAGAAGAAGGCATAGATTATGAAGAAGTGTTTGCACCAGTGGCAAGAATAGAGGCTATCAGACTGTTCTTGGCTTATGCTTCATACAAGAATTTCACAGTGTATCAGATGGATGTAGAGAGTGATTTCCTTTATGGGACTATTGAAGAAGAGGTATATGTCTCCCAAATTTTGAAGATCCTAAATTTCCAGATAAAGTTTACAAGGTGGAGAAGGCACTATATGGATTACATCAGGCTCCCAGAGCTTGGTATGACACCTTATCCAAGTATTTGTTAACCAATGGGTTTGTCAGAGGCACAATTGACAACACTTTGTTCATAAAAAGGACAAAAAGTGACATCTTACTGGTTCAATTTTATGTAGATGACATTATTTTTGGCTCAAAAAATAAAGTGTTATGTGATGAGTTTGAGAAGCTAATGCACAACAGGTTCCAAATGAGTTCCATGGGTGAACTGACTTTGTTCATAGGTCTTCAAGTCAAGCAGAAAAATGAAGGCATTTTCATCAGTCAAGAGAAGTATGTGACTGATATTTTGAAGAAGTTTGGGTTTAATGATGTGAAGCCTGCTAAGACTACTATGGATCCAAACAAGCCTCTGGTTAAAGATGAAGATGGTGAAGAGGTTGATGTACATCTCTACAGGTCCATGATTGGGTCTTTGATGTATTTAACTGCCTTAAGACCAGACATTATGTTTGTTGTGTGTGCTTGTGCTAGATTTCAAGTGTCTCCCAAGATGTCTCACTTGAATGCTGTGAAGGGGATCTTTAGGTATTTAAGGATTCAACCCACGTTGGGCCTTTGGTATCCTAAGGACTCACCCTTTGATCCTGTGGCATACTAAGATAGTGATTATGCTGGAGCATGTTTGGATATGAAATCAACTACCGGAGGATATCAGTATCTTGGACATAGGTTGATTTTATGGCAGTGTAAGAAATAGAAAGTGGTGGCAAATTCTACTACTGAAGCAGAGTACATTGCTTCTTCAAGTTGCTGTGGTCAAGTGCTATAGATTCAAAATCAATTACTGGACTATGGGTGCAATTTCATGAACACCAAACTTTATATTGACAATAGCAGTACAATGTGCATTATTAAAAAACTTATTTTTCATTCAAAAACAAAACATATTAAGATAAGACATCATTTTATCAGAGATTGTTATGAAAATAAATTATGTTTATCACGTTCTTAGTTTCCACAATTGGTATCAGAGCTCGGGGAGCTCGTTATCTAGGGATTCGCAAGGTTTTATGTGTCGAAGAATGGCGAAAAGATGAAAAAATTCGAATCTAAAAATTTTCATAAAAGTTTCTGCAGGACAGTTTTCAAAGTTATTAAGGGTCAAAAACTGTTACTGAAGAAGGTATAAATTGTCGAATTTTAGGATTTTCATTTAATTAAAGAATCATAATGATTGAGTCATGATGATGCTAGGGTTTCTACAATTTTTTAGGGCTTGCTAATGATACTTAAGTGTTACTACTGTTGCTCATAATGCTTGTTCTACTTCCCGACTATCATTCATACGTATTGATAGTAAGTTTTTTTATTGACAATGTGATTAATTGGTCAGTAACATATCAAAGCATAGCTTGAGATTATTGACTTCTCTATTCTTTGGTCAACTATATTTGATTATTACTCCATATGATTCTGGTCGAGGGAAGTCTGATGTTAATGATAAGAATTTTAGTTCAAGTGTTTTGGCATTAGTGGGTGATGCAGGTTTTACTGACCAGGTTTTAATATTTATAAAGTCTCATTATACCTATGGTCTACCCTAATGCACTAATGGGCAGTGTACCCGATGGTGTGTAGTGTAGTATTTGGTAAAACCGAGGTCGTCCCAAGAGCTATGTGTGTTGGATTATTACTAAGTCTAAGTGTCACAGATTTTAATAATGATTTCGATAAGGAATTAATTAATTAACTACTAAAGCAGATAAAAGCAAATAAAAGGCAAATAAAGGCAAAGGATTAATCAATATAGAAGAGTGGTGCTAACCTAGTTATTCCTCCTAGCTAGTAATGTCTACGTCTACTTACTTCCAATTACTTCAGGTGGGGTCAAAATCGAGAGGACAACATTTGGTCAATTCGCCCTAACCTATCAGCAAAGATGCCACCACAAGAGAAGTCAAGTGTCCCCTCATAAGTCCTGTTGTTCCTGGTCCCCTAAGCCAAGTCATTAAGTACCCCTACACGCTAGATTTATAATAGTGAGTGCCCGGGCGTTAGCAACTTAAACACTCACCCCCTAATTCTTAACTTCATCCAAACGGTAGGTGATTAGTTGGTCAAATCGCACAAGTAGAAAGGGTCGTCAGTTGGTCATATCTTACCCTTCCCGTCTCAGTCCGCTCACCTAGGGTCAGTTGTCATATCTCCTAGGCAATTGGCCTCTACCGCCATTCAAAACTACCGAAATAAGGGTAGCTACCAATAAACTATGCATGCATACACCTAGAAATATTTATACAGAAGTAATATAAATGCAAACAAAACAATTAAGGAATCATAACTAGGCCAGCACCAAGAGGTGCTTAGCTGCTCATATTAACCATACAAATCAATTCAATATTCAAAGTTACGAAATACATGAATCGAAAGTAAAGAAAAGATAAAATGCTAATGCTTATCGTAGGGGAGTGATTTCTCCCTTGGAGACAGCTTCGTATGCTCCTCTAGACCTGCCTTTGGATTCTTCCCACGTTCTTTGGTTGTGGTGTGTGGAATGGGATGCTTTGAAATGCTGGAAATTGTGGGGTATTTATAGGCCAGATCTGTGTTACATCGTAACTAAAATAAGAGTTACGCCGTAATCTTCAATTCTTTGGTAATTTGCACTAGATCTGCTAGTTACGGCGTAACCTAATTAATGTTTACGCCGTATTCTTCAATAATACTTGGTTACGCCGTAGTTGGTGAAATAGCTACGGCGTAGTTATCAGCGGCGTGGAACCTCATTTGACCTAATATAGTTACGTCATAGTCTTTGGGGAGAGTTACGCCGTAACCTTTTGATGAGTTGGTTTTCTGAGTCACGCTTTAGTTACAGCGTAATGTGAGAGATGAGTTACGCCGTAACTTCTTCAAAGTCAGCATACTATGATAAATCTTTTGATATTTCTCCAATTCCGCGTCTCATTAGCTCCAATGCTCGTAATTTACCTGAAAGTGGAAAACAATGGAAAACAAGCGTAAATCCATATAATGATATAAATTACAAGCATTATCGGGGGAAATTGACACTTAATATTCAAGATTATTTGATGTTATCAAATATCCCCCCACTTGAACTCTACTTGCTCTCAAGTAGACCTTATTAGAAAGATTCCTAAAAAGATATCTCCCAAAACCTGGAAATTATAAGTTTAAAAATCCCTTATGCTAGAATAAAACAAAGCCGAACACCTCATGAAATGGGAACAAAACACTCAAATCTCTCAACTATTCTAAGTGTCAATTTCGGGGTGATCGCTCAATCGCACAGTCATAGCATGTATTCTATCATAAGCTTGGCGGTTACACAAATCTCCACCACTAGAGTTAAGGGCTAAACAATTCTCGAAGGCAATATGGGTAGACACGACAAATGTTAAGGGGTGACTCGTCATTACTATCATGTCACGGCGAAGTGGACAAAATCAATGATACATGACCAAATCCTTGGCAAAGACACCAAAGATTGCTCGCTGCATCACCTAGACACGCTTCATGACTAAAGGGTAGGATAAGACATAGGATATATAAATGGTGTAAAATAAAAAACAAGCAGGTAGTCTAAATCTATAACCAAGTCATCACCACTTATCGTCCGCCCAAAGTTCAAGCTTTGAAGTCAAGAAACCGGATCATGAAATACGAGGTAGATGTGTCATTAGAGGACGTCGTGATGGGCACACTACATTTTCTCCAACTGTTGGCATAATTACCAACTCCAATCTTCAAATGTGACCGAGGTGGCCTCCTCGATACTAAATCTATAAAGCTCATAACATAGTGCTTATAATATTGTACTTTACAATAACTAAATAACATAACAACTATTTTTTTGTATTTTTTTTTCGAATCATTTTTTTTCAACATAACAATAATAACTAAACATAATATCCCCTCACTTGAGATGAACAATGGGAATTTGGGGGTCTTTAATGATCTTCAGTAATATGTCGTTGACGAAAGTGTGATCTCAGAACCTTTCCACTTGAACCTTGAACTTAGGCAAATAATGACTTCCCAATCACAAATAAAGACTACAGGGTAGGCTAAGGTGTATAGGTGTATCGAAACAATATATTGGGTTAACAAAATGAAAGGAATGGCTCAGATGGGTGTATCTAGGGGTATCTTGCACTAAAGGTGAGTGCAACAAAAGGGTTTCACTTGGGGGTCGAGAAGTCGAGGTGACTAATCGATAGACACACAATGGTAGGCTATTTTGGTGATAATCCTATAATATCGCCTTCTAAAACTGAAAAGTCCAAATACATCGTGCTAACTCAACATACCTCGTCTATGGTCTCGAAATGATGCAAAGGCCAAGTTCTAAAGTTTACAAGCTACCGACACACTCATAATTTGGTGGATTTGGGGTAAAATATTGGAAACGGATAAGGCTAATCTCACCATATAATATCAAGGGTTGTATGTGCTCGGCTGATAAGGTTTTAAAATGTACCTTTTTGAGGGGTCGTTTAAGCCCTTATTTGATCACTTTTGTATCCGTTATTACTTAATATCGTTCTTTTTCACATTTTAGGTCTCTTGAAGGCAAATTGCTGGAATGAAGAAAATGGCCAAAGTCAAGAATCGAGACACTCAAACTGCTGAAATACAAGGGGACGGCGTCAGGTGTTAATTGTGACGCCGTCGGAGCGCTTCTGTGACGGCACAGTAGCCAAATTGCTTATTTTCAAGTGACGGTGTCAGGCTTTAAAAGAGTAGGCCGTCGCAACTCAGACGGCCTAGATTTGATCCAGACGGCGTCAGAGACTGAAGGGGACGGCGTCACAAGCATAAGGTGACGTCGTCGCATGACTAACGTGGCCAAGACAAAACCCTAATGACGGCGACCCGAAGGCGTCACAAATCATAAGGTGACGTCGTCGAGATTGTAATCTTATATATAGAATCTGAATTTTTCAGTTTTCAGTGTGTAGTCTTTTGGAGTAAAAACCTAAACCGACACAATATTTTAGGGTTCCAAACCCTATCTTACCATAAGATAAGTGTTTTACTTCATTAATTCAATTATGTGTTCAATTATTTTTGTGTATGCTTGCATGTTCTCCATGTCCGGCTAATTTACTTGTGTGTTTGCTTAGGGAATATGAAACTTGATTATTGAATATTGATTGGTTGTCTCTTATCTTGATTGTTAATGATCTAGTAATGCGATAGGTCATTCGTTGTGTAGTTAATGCTTGATTAAACTTTGTGAACCTTAGGCTATAACACCTAGAGTAGTTGTAGGCTAAACCATCCAAAGAGTACCTTAGAGTTAGAGTTTATAATTCCTAGAGATTTTCTAGACGAGACCCTTTGGTAGGTTCAAAGAGTTAGGGATAAACGCATACCCTACGACTTTAGACACACAACGCGATTAAGAATAAGGACGTGACAATTCAACCATCAATAGGAGATAATTAAGGAGTAATGAAACCTAAGTAAACACATCTTTAAACTATCATACGAGCACACAATAATTAGACATAGACTACATACACCTTAGATTAGATAATTAGTTAAGTAGAGTAATCGGTAGAAATACAACCCCCAAATCCAAACCCCGAGATTCGTACCTTTCCATTTCCTAGAAATAAAAAAAAGATAAAAAATAATCTTCCTCAACCCCAACCTTAGCATACTAACTTCTTACTATCATTCCTATTCCCCTAGAGAATGATATCAATACCCGTGGCTTACCCTAATACTACACTACAACGATTAGGTTCACTGCCTAGGGTGTTATAAAACTTGCTCGAAGAAAAGGACGTTCCTTTGACCCCGAACGACGCGTGTAGCGTTACCATCTGCTAATGTCTAATCTAGTTAGGTTACAAAAAACATGTCAAAATTTTAAAAATGGCATAATTTTTCAAAATAAACTAGAAAAATGAGGGCAAAATAATGTTCAAGAGATAATTCTACTCCCGTCCCCCCACTTGAATTGTACAAAGTCCCTTTTGTACTAAGCGTTTAAATAAAGGTGAAGAGAAAAGTAGAATTAGAGCGAGAACTTCCCTGAAATTTGCTCCAAAAAGAAAGAAGGCCTACGAAAAAGAGACGTGCCTTCGTATAAGTATCCATGAGCAAACTTCAATCCCTGAAAGCACACTACCGACAAGCATAATTCTAAAAAGAAAAAGGAAAAATGAAAAACAAACCTAACTCACTTTCGTAGGAATCACGGTTGCATTTAACTTATGCAACAAGCCTTTTAAACCACTTGGTGTCCCAAGTGGACGAGTGAAGTCTCGTGAGTGTTTACAGGGAACACACTCACAAAGTTTATTTAAAATACTAATACAAGGTTATTATGTTTTAAAATGAAAGAAGTAAAGCAGAGGAAGGTTACGTCGTAACTCTTTGAGGGAGTTACGCCGTAACTGGCAAAACCTGACATAAGCTGTAAAGCGAGTGGTTACGGCGTAACCACAGAGATGGTATTATACCGTAATTGGTAATGCGTCTAAAATTCTGCTGCAAAAGGTTGGTTACGGCGTAATCACAAAGATGAGTTACGCCGTAACTATGGTCAGATCAGCAAATTGCAGCAGCAATTACTTCCTCGTTTCCTGTAAAAATGGTTAGAAAACACAAAACCCTACAGAAATGGAAATAAAACAAAAGAAAGGGATAATTCGGGTTGTCACCCGAAAGAGCACTTTTCTTTATTAACGATTCTTTAAGTTAGACTCAGAGCCGCGGGGTTACCAGTGCTTGTTGGTCATTTCGTGGATATGGCAATCTCCACGTTGGATCCAACTTACCAAATTCTCATCCCGTTTGTAGTCATCCCCTAATTCTAAATAGCCCGAGTAGAAACTCTTGATTTTCTGGTAAGGGTGGTCAATACCTTTTTCTTTGTCTTCCTCACTGATATCGAGCAGAGGTTGGGCTTGGCTTAACTGCCTCTTGTTCCAATTTTTAAAATTCTTAATCATTCTCGGCATTTTGAAGATAGCCTTATCATCGTTTATCTTTAACCATACTAACCCTTCTTTTTCATTTTTATCTAACCCTGACATTTCCTGAAAAGGTTTTCCTAAAATTACTCCCGTAAGTCCATCTTCCATAAATTCGCTTACGTCGTCCAAAACCATAAAGTCCACCAAAAATGAATGAGTTCCAACGAAGACATGGATGTTAGTTGCAAACCCAAGAAAGTTATTTCCCTTATATTCTAACTCTTTCTTCATAACTCGGTTGTAGCACTCTTTCGACATGATGTTGACTGGTGAAGTTGTGTCTATAAATGGGTGAAACTCGATGAACACGATTTTGCATGAGATCTTTATATAATAAGGGTTTCTATGATGTATGCGGGTTCCTACCTCATGAAATCTAGGTTGATTGGTTTGCGAAAAAGCCTTCACCGAGTTGTCTTTCCAATGGGCCATTTCGACGTCACTTGAGAAGTCATCAGTACTGATTCCTAAATTCTCCTCTTCCTCGAAATTGACGAAAACATCAAAATCTCTCCCCGAATCAGTCTCGCCAGGATCTGGGGGGTCACTAAGAAATTCTTCTAGAGCGTCACCAAAACTGCCTACTGGGTCAACCGCACATACCTTTTGAGGAGTATCCAGGAGTTCATTAGGTCCGAACGTTGCAATTTCTCCATTAGCTTCAAGAGTTAGTTTTCCAGCAAATACATCCACCTTAGTATGGGCAGTGGCAAGCATATGTCTACCTAAAATGACAAGTATTCTGTTGTCTTCCGGAATGTCAAGAATCACAAAATCTACTAGGAAAAGGAATTTTTTAATCTTCACTAACACATTTTCAACGATGCCCAATGGTGACTGCATTGATCGATCGGCCATTTCAATTTTTATCTTGGCTGGCTTCAAGTTACCAATCCCCATACCTAGGAACATCGAATGAGGCATAATGCTAATACTTGCTCCAAGATCAGCTAGGGCATTACACATATTGAGACTCCCGATCTAGCAAGGGAGAGTGAAACATCTTGGATCTTTTTCTTTTTGTGGTATCTCGTTTCTCAAAACTGCTGAACATCTTTCGTTGAGTTGAACTGTCTCGTCATAGCTTAATTCCTGCGGAATATCATGATTAGTTTCAATGAAATCATTAATAGGGGAGTTTACCGGTAAAGCTTGGTCCAGAAGTGATTGTCTTTCCATGTTGATTCGTCGCTTAACTTTCTCCGAAAAGGTCGTTGGTTCTTCAAGGATAGTTTCCACCGTGTTGACAACTTTCTCTTCCCGAGCTGCTAGGTAATCAGTGATGGCTTGCGAACATGAGCTAACACTTTTTTCCAATCCCTTAATCCTATCTTCTTGGATTTTGAGAGAAGAGACTGTATTATCCACGAATGTCTTCATCATTTTTTCAATTCTATTGTCTTGTTCCCTTGATTCCTTGATGTGGTCAAGAATCTTTTTTTCAAGATTAATCCCGGTTTTGGTCCCAAACACACTCTTAACCCTCTCAATCTTACATGCTTCAGCTTCTCTTTATATCCTTCATTTATCGAAAATTTCCCCATAATTGTATTCTTGCTCTATTATTGTATTCATTACCTTAGGATCAAAATTGTCTCTTGGTCCGTACCCTGTATCCATATGCCATTTGTAGCAATGTTAAGAAATCCATTGAATACATTCCAAGGCTTGGTCAGGATTCATACTAGGAATAGGTCTCGGGGAATCGAGTAGTTCTCGTGTTAGCACATTAATTCCACGGTAGAAGACGTATACGATCTGATGTTTGTTCAAATCATGGGTGAGGCATCTATAAAGTAGCTCATTAAATCTTTCCCATGCCTGGTAAAGTGTTTCTTCTCTAACTGTGACGAATTGATAGATTTTACCAAGAAGTTTGGCCATTTTTTACGGAGGGCAGAATTGCTAGACGAACTCTTTCCTTAGTTTATCCCATGCTCCTTTACATTCTTTAGGGAGTTTGTTATACCATCTCTTCGTAGTTCCAGTAAGAGTCATAGGAAAAATCCTTGCGGTGACCGAATAGCTCGGGGTACCTCTGACGTTGAAAAGAGAGGATAAGTAGAGTACTTCTTCTACGTGATTCTGAACGTCCTCATCTTCATCTCCAGAAAACTTAAGTTCGTGTAGCTCTCGAATAAATTGATTTGGAATAGAATATTTTTCAGTACTAGAATCCTGTGCGAAGGTCTGTTGGCAGTTCTCATTTGGTCGATCCAAATACTGCTCCTTAGTTAAGTCATCAATATTATTTTCATTGATGACCTCCGGTTCTGCGTCAGACTGGTCTGATTCATAAAATGAAAAGATGTTGTGAATAGGAACCGGAGAGTAAACTTTCCTTGTCCGAAAATGCTTTTCCGGACTATCGAATGGGGTGGCCAAAAAAGGCCTCGAGCTACGAGTCTTGTATCCTGACATTTAAGAGAAGAAAGAAAATTAAAAATAGACTTAATATGAAATCATAAAATAGCTCCTCGGCAGCGGCGCCAAAAACTTGATGCAGGTTTTACTGACCAGGTTTAATATTTATAAAGTCTCGTTATACCTATGGTCTACCCTAATGCACTAACGGGCAGTGTACCCGGTCGTGAGTAGTGTAGTATTTGGTAAAACCGAGGTCGTCCCAAGAGCTATGTGTGTTGGATTATTACTAAGTCTAAGTGTCACATATTTTAAAAATGATTTCGATAAGGAATTAATTAATTAACTACTAAAGCAGATAAAAGCAAATAAAAGGCAAATAAAGGCAAAGGATTAATCAATAGAGGAGAGTGGTGCTAACCTAGTTCTTCCTCCTATCTAGTAATGTCTACGTCTACTTACTTCCAATTACTTCAGGTGGGGTCAAAGTCGAGCGGACAACATTTGGTCAATTCGCCCTAACCTATCAGCAAAGATTCCTCCACAGGAGAAGTCAGGTGTCCCCTCATAAGTCCTGTTGTTCCATGTCCCCTAAGCCAAGTCATTAATTACCGCTACATGCTAGATTCATAATAGTGAGTGCCCGGGCGTTAGCAACTTAAACACTCACCCCCTAATTCTTAAGTTCATCCAAACGGTAGGTGATCAGTTGGTCAAATCGCACAAGTAGAAGGGTCGTCAGTTGGTCATATCTTACCCTTCCCGTCTCAGTTCGTTCACCTAGGGTCAGTTGGTCGTATCTCCTAGGCAAGCCTCTACTGCCATTCAAAACTACCAAAACAAAGGTAGCTACCAATAAACTATGCATGCATACCCTTAGAAATATTGAACGGAAGTAATATAAACGCAAACAAAACAATTAAGGAATCATAACTAGGCCAGCACCAAGAGGTACTTAGCCGCTCATATTAACCATACAAATCAATTCAATATTCAAAGTTACGAAATACATGAATCGAAAGTAAAGAAAAGATAAAATGCTAATGCTTATCGTAGGGGAGTGATTTATCCCTTTGAGACAGCTCTGTATGCTCCTCTAGACCTGCCTTTGGCTTCTTCCCACGTTCTTTGGTTGTGGTGTGTGGAATGGGATGCTTTGAAATGCTGGAAATCATGGGGTATTTATAGGCCAGATCTGGGTTACGGCGTAACTAAAATAAGAGTTACGCCGTAATCTTCAATTCCTTCGTAATTTGCACTAGATCTGCTGGTTACGGCGTAACCTAATTAATGGTTACGCCATATTCTTCAATAATACTTGGTTACGCCGTAGTTGGTGAAATAGTTACGGCGTAGTTATCAGCGGCGTGGAACCTCATTTGACCTAATATAGTTACGTCGTAGTCTTTGGGGAGAGTTACGCCATAACCTTCTGATGAGTTGGTTTTCTGAGTCACGCTTTTGTTAAGGCGTAATGTGAGAGATGAGTTACGCCGTAACTTCTTCAAAGTCAGCATACTATGATAAATCTTTTAATATTTCTCCAATTCCGCGTCTCATTAGCTCCAATGCTCGTAATTTACCTGAAAGTGGAAAACAATGGAAAACAAGCGTAAATCAATATAAATGATATAAATTACAAGCATTATCGGGGGAAATTGACACTTAATATTCAGGACTATTTGATGTTATTAGTGGGTTTTGTGAGTTTTCATGATTATGCATGTTGTTGATGTTTGTGCACATCTCTGGTGAAGACGATATATAGAGAATCAGCCTTGGTAAAGGGATTGGAGTTGATTAGTGTTTGAAATCCTAACTGGATCTTTGAAGGCGACTATTGTTACTACTGTTGTGTTTCAATCAGAACATGTTACTGCTACTACGCTTCTTTAACTATTGCTGGAGTTTGCAACTACTGCTCGTTAATCGCTGTTGTGGAACTTTCTACTGCTACTTTCGAGATACTACGATTGCTCATTCAAAAACAGTTAGTACTGCTCTTAGACAGTTTATACTGCTTATGATGGAAAGTTTCTACTGCTTATGTTTCGAAGTTGTTTGGTACTGCTATGACATGATTGGTCATGAATCGTTTTCATTCAGTGTTTATAACTATCTGATTGGTTGCATGGTAGGATCCATTATCCCTAGAACTTGATTAGTCTATAAAAACTATAAATGCTAATTGATCCATGATCATGAGTCGGTGGATTCATTGTTATTTTATAATATGTTGGCTAATTACATCCTATATTTATATAATCATCTCCCAAACACCCCTTTCACACCAGAACATATATATTGACAGTAAAGTGCCAACCAAAAACAGCAAATTCCACATCAAAACTATACATAAAACTAACACCCTTGTTTCTTCACATCACAGAGTAAACAATATCCCAATTGACCACCCTTAAATAACACCCAAAACTCCAATCTTCCAAATCCCAAATCATATAAATTAACATAGACCAAGAGATGCTGCAACACCAGGCACAACACAAATCAGATTTCCATAACATAATTACTAACCAACAGATTTCTTCCATGGCACAAACTGCACTTTACCTCTATCATTCAACTGTTTAACATGAAACTCCCATAGATTTGCAGCAACAAAAACCTGATTGGAAGCATTCAATTTTAAACTCATGACCCTTAATCTGACCACATCCCTAATTTGACAACATAATGCATCAAGAGACCTAGCTTTTCCTTGAAAAATCCTAAGATTCCTCTCTTGCCATAAATAGTAAATACAAGAACCAATAAGTAATCTTTGTAAAATGCTCCATATAGATTTATTAACAGCCCTACTAACCATGAAGTCAATTAAACTCTGCCAACTGTCTGGAGCATGATCTAATCTAACCACACATTTTAGTCTTGACCAAATCTCCGTAGGAAAATCACATTCAAAGAATAAATGGGAATGACTATCAGGGATCAATTTATAAAAACCACATACCATATCATCATATTTCTCCCAGCAGCACATAGAGTCATGAGTTTTTAAACGACCCTGTACAGCTAGCCACATCATGAAAGCATGTCTTGGGACACATTGACTGAACCAAACAAGCTTCGCCCATGGAACCAGCCTATTACATCTTCTAATATCCTGCCAAATAGTAGAAACACTGAACTCATGAAGCCTACCATTTTTAGATCTCCACATGACTTTATCACTTTTACCATCAGTAAGAATAGGAGGGGAAATAGCCAAAAGCCCATCAAAAGAGTCAGATAATTTCGAAGGCCACTTCCATGATCCATTATTAATCACCTCAGCTAATTTACTGTCTAAAGACAAACCATCACTAGCAATTTTCCTTTTAGAAATGAAATTACTAAGCGGACAAATTGCATGCCAGTTGTCAAACCAAACTGACGTGTTGAGACCATTATTAACCCTATGAACAATATGATTTCTAAAAGCCCAACGATGTCTCAAGATTTTCTTCCATCCCCAACTTGCACCCTCTTTTTCAGGAATGTCCTAGAACTTTCTCCCTTTTAGCTTATAAGTGTTAATCCATTTCACCCATAAAGACTCCTTATGAGTGATAATGTTCCACACATGTTTGGGCATAAGAGCGATATTCCAGGATTCTAAAGATCTAATCCCTAAACCCCCCTCAACTTTAGGTTTGCAAACAGCTTCCCAATTAACTTTAGCCTTTCCTCTTTTAAATTCACCATAGTTCCATAAAAAATCTCTCATTAACTGTAAGATATAACTTTTCACATACACATCAAACCATAACACAAAGTAGCATATAGATGGAATTCTAGAGAGAGAAAGTTAGAGGTTTAGGGAACTTAGTGAGAGAAAGTGAAAGATATTATTATGAGCTCCAACTCTCTACCTTGGAAGGTAAAGAGTATTTATAGTCTTACATAAATCGCCACACATCGGGCTGTGGATCAGGCATACAGTGGGTAAAGACCCGTTCGTCCTCCACGGTGTTACTTAACTAAATACTACCTAACTTAAGAATTACTACGACTACGAGCTTTCTAACGATTACATATACTTGAGGTGACCGACTCTTTAATACTGGGAATTTCTAATTCCTAACAATCTCCCCCTAAGGGAGGTCACCTCAATCATGTACCAAAATTACATTGAATACAACTAGATATTACATTAAAAATTGTTCTTGCATTCTTGATGTAGTCCTTTGCTTCTAAGCTCGTAGTCATTGATTCTTCACATTGCATGTTTGGATACTCCAAGTGGAGGTCTTTTACTGATCCACGTGATAATGATTTTGAGCCATCTTTTGAGATCATCAGCTATCAAAAATCTCTAATACATCCTTTGTGGTGTTGTGACTTTAGGACCGACATGCTCACATTCTGGATCATGATATCTTCTCATCAGAGTAGCGGAAGCATTTGTTGAATCATGATATTGGCAGCAGCGTAGCAGAAGCATGGAGTGAAAATATCAGAGTCATTGATGCACTTATCATGATTTCTTTTGAGATGAATGTGTAGTGTGAGCATGCGGCTATGGATTGACTGCTTCATTCTGATCAGCTGCAAACGTCGGGCGTACCTGCATACAACAGTTAGCAATAAATCGCACGAAAGTGTCTTTGATCACTTTCGTTGAATTGAGGTACACGGCCCACGGTTCCCCGTTGATCAGTACATGTACTG
>BPTQ01000006.1:120900402-120911659 GCA_019973895.1 Chrysanthemum seticuspe | reverse complement strand
CATAACGGAACCTTTCCTTTTACCACAGTTGTAAGAGTTTAGGTAACTACTTCCTGGTATAGCTCAACTCTGCTGATCTCTGTATGAACTATGATTACTACTACCTTGAGGATAAATGCCTTACCTGTCTGGATTTTACATACTACTCGAACTACTATTCCTCTTTTTCTCTAAGCTACGTCTATAGTCCCGAAGTCATTAACTAACTTATGAAATCTCACATAGTACTCATAGACATTCTCATCTGGTTTCATCTTGAAGTGCTCAAATTCGTCATAGAGTTGGGATTCTCTGTCTTCCATAGTTAATTCTGATCCTGAGAGAAGCATCTTGACATTATCCCATACTGCCTTTGCATCGGTGTTGTGATTGATCAGCTTGTAGATGTCTTTAGGAAGGCCTTGAAGAACAATGTTAGAAGCCCTGATATCTGCATCGAATCTCTTTTTCTCCTTATCATCAAGCTCATCATACATTTTAGGTCTGTCCATTCCGTAAATAGGAGTTCCATCATCATTAGTATCAAGTATGTCTCTAGTCGTCTCAACTCGATATGGTCCTTCATCAATGGATTTGAGAATGTTGACACCATTTTCCTTTCCAAGGCAATACAATCTGATTCGTTGAGCCCAAGAATCGTAGTCAGTTCTGTCAAGCATGGGTGGACGAGTATCTGAGCCAGCTGCTTGAACATCCTCGGCGACAGTGGAGATGACAGTAGGAACGTTGGTAGACATGTTAACAGATTATACGGGATTTTATAACTCTATGATTAAACCGGGAAATAGATTCTTTCAGGGGATTTTACTAAATCAAGAGAAAACCGTAAACAATCACTCAAGTCGCTAGAAGATAATGCACTAAGTCGCTAGAAGATAATGCACTAAGTCGCTAGAAGATAGTGCACTAAGTCGCTAACTCTTAATTCCCTAGACAGCTAAGTCGCTAGAATCCCAAGTCGCTAAACAGAAAGCAAGTCGCTAAGTAGTAACTCGCTACAGACCAAGTCGCTAGCCAAATTTTGGCAGCAATTCGCTACACAAATCGCTAGAGATACAAGTCGCTAAAGAGCAACTCGCTACAGACCAAGTCGCTACCACCAAGTCGCTACTCGTAGTGGAGAGTCCACTACTTGTACTTTAACTCTCTAGATCTAACTCGCTAGTTCCAACACTGTAAGTCGCTACAAAAATGTGAAGCAAGTCGCTACCAAGAAAATACTCCGTGAGCTAAGTCGCTAGCTTGAAAAACCATATAAACATTACTTTTCAATCCAAAAACAACCCAACCAAGATGATTCAAGCTTACCAAATGAAAACCTAAACACTTGTGATGATTCTAAACATAAAAGTACCAACAAAATTCAAACTTTAACACAAGAAATCACCCAAATGATGCAAAAACCACTAAACTTTTTCAAACTCAAAAACCACCTAAAAACCACTATAAATCCAAAGATGTGCAAGATATGATCTAACCATGGCTCTTGATACCAATTGTAAGATATAACTTTTCAAATACACATCAAACCATAACACAAAGTAGCATATAGATGGAATTCTAGAGAGAGAAAGTTAGAGGTTTAGGGAACTTAGTGAGAGAAAGTGAAAGATATTATTATGAGCTCCAACTCTCTACCTTGGAAGGTAGAGAGTATTTATAGTCTTACATAAATCGCCACACATCGGGCTGTGGATCAGGCATACAGTGGGTAAAGACCCGTCCGTCCTCCACGGTGTTACTTAACTAAATACTATCTAACTTAAGAATTACTACGACTACGAGCTTTCTAACGATTACATATACTTGAGGTGACCGACTCTTTAATACTGGGAATTTCTAATTCCTAACATTAACTTTTCAATTTCATTAGAAATAGAGATAGGCAGAATGAAGACGGAGGCCCAAAAAACTTGCATCGAGCTCACAACAGACAGAATCAACTGAAGTCTCCCAG
The DNA here is from genome assembly GCA_019973895.1 of Chrysanthemum seticuspe. Lineage (NCBI taxonomy): Eukaryota > Viridiplantae > Streptophyta > Magnoliopsida > Asterales > Asteraceae > Chrysanthemum > Chrysanthemum seticuspe. Next base: position 120,909,702 of record BPTQ01000006.1, on the reverse strand, counting down.
CGAAAGACAAAGTCTTGTTTTTCCAATCCATAACTCTTTTTCTAACTCTATCAATCAACAACTGGCAATCCTTAATATAAAATCTCTTGGATATTAGCGGAACACCTAAATACTTAACTGGGAGCGACCAATCAGAAAAGGCATGACATCCAAGATCTTTCTTCTACACGCCTCTTTAACATTCCCGAAAAAGACCACACTTTTAGCTGAACTAGGAATAAGCCCAGAAACATTTCCAAATTCATCTAAAGCCTTTTTAAGAATAGTTACTGATTTACTATCCCCGTGACAGAACTATAAATCATCATCGGCAAAACAAAGATGGGTTCGTTTAAGATCCTTACATTGCCAGTGATACTGTTGGAATCACTCCTAAACCTTAATTCAAGTGTTTGTTACTCATATGTAATAGGTAGTTTATTATGGCCTTTATGTTTGTTTAAGGTCTAGCTTATGTAGAAGGCCCATAAGCTTAGGCCCATGTCCAATAAGGAAAAGGGAAGGAGTGGGAGTGTTGCCCTAGCTCCTTGCCTATAAATACTCTTGTAAACCTTCATTTGAAGGTTGGTTGTTCAAGTTTTTCTTTCATTCACATCTTACGCGTAACCGTCCTTATCATAACGTGTGTGTGTGTTTGGTTTACTTGTTCAATCGCCTTTATCTCTTTCTATTAAGCTTGTGTTGTAAATCTAGTGACCTAACAGTGGTATCAATCGCCAACTAGTTGGGTGAATCGTTATTTCTTGAAGTGGGTTTTGGTCCTACGCGTAGAATAACATACTACTTTGGTTCGCTTAAAAACTTGTTTTTTACACTTTTTAATCCAAGATTCTTGTACTTTCAACGTTTTAAGGTGTTAAAATACTTGTTTTTGGCAAAAAGTTTCAACCTTTACGCGTGGATCTAAGTTTTTATGCTTGTTTTTGTTCGTGGGTGAAGTTCTACGCGTAACCCGTCTAGCTGTTTTGGTTCATCAAGGTTCACACTTTTGTGTTATTTTGGTACCTTTGATGCTATTCCATAACAAAAATTTGGTTTAGAAACAAATTTGGGCATAATCATTTTTACGAGTAAGATTACGCATATCAAAACCCTAATCTTACGCGTAACTTTATCCGTGGTTTGATCTTCAATTTCGTGGTTTACTCCGTGTTTTCTTGCTTGGATAAGCCTGAAAATACGTCGACTTTGGATATCTTTTGCACTGTGAAGTGTAAAAGATCACTTGGGATAAAACCCTAATCTTACGCATAAGCATAAAGCTTACGCGTAGAAATCCTACGCCTAAGATTAATCTTACACCTAAGCCTAGTCTTACGCATAAGGTAATCCTATGCCTAACTTTCTACGCCTAACTTTGTGTCTACGCCTAACTTTAGCGTCTTTTCCATACTTACGCGTAAGCTAAAACTACGCGTAACTCTCTTTGTTACGCGTAACTTTGGTGTTTTTACGCATAAGTTCCACTTGGTTTCTTGTGATTTCTACGCCTAAGGACACTTCATCAACAAAGGTTCATTCGACTACAAAGATCCATTTTTACCAACACAAGTTTTCAACATGTCACAACCACCATACTCTAACTATTTCCCTTACACTTATTCTCAACGACAACAACAACTAAGTCCACAACATCAACAATGGAATCAACAACAAGCAATTTATCAACAACAATTTAATCAACAACATACTCCACAACTTGGAGCAATTCCTCCACCACAAATGGTTCAACCACCGCCAAGTCTTCAAGTTCAACCCTACACAAATGGCTTCAATCAACATCCATCAAGGAACACTATGAAGGAACCCACTTGGTTTGCAAAGATGTGTGAAGCTTTAAGCAGCGAACAATCAATTCATGAGGCTGGATCACTTGATAGACCTCCAATGCTCACTCCAGGAAACTACGATCAATGGGTGATAAGGTTCTTTAGGTTTTGTGATCTGAAGAAACCACATGGAAAGTTCTTAAAGAAGGTTATCTTGGAAGGTCCATTTGAGATGCCTACTATCATTGTACCCGGAGATCCTAATGCAAATCCACCAAGAGATGAACAAACAAACATTGCTACTGTTGCAGATTTAAATCAAACAGAACTTCTACACTATGAAGCTGATGAGCTTGCAATGCAATATATCCTTTTAGGATTACCTAACCCAATTCTTCGAAGTGTTGATGCTCAAAAGACTGCAAAGGAAATGTGGGAACATATTCATCTTCTTATGGAAGGATCTGTACTCAATCAGGAGGATTTGGAATCCAAAATTTACTTGGCTTATGAACACTTCATGATTGAACCTGGAGAGACACTAGAGTCTTATCATCATAGATTTTCAGAAATCATCAATGATTTGGATAAACACAACATCATCATGCCAAGAATTGCAGTGAATACTAAGTTCCTGAGTAGTCTTGGTCCTGAATGGGAGAAGTATGTTATTTTTCTCCGTCAAGCGAAGAATATGCATCATTCTACATATGGATTGTTGTACGATTACTTGAAGCCTCATGAAAAGGAAGTTGATCGGGAAAGGATTCTCCGTGCTCAAATTGCTCCACCTACACATCCGGAAAATCAACAACTTGCCTTATATACTCAACAAAGTTATCCTCCTCAACAAGCAACTCAACCAACTGCCTCTGTCACACAAAACAATCATTCACAGCAACAATCTCAACAAACTCAACTGGTTCCATACAACAACAACAATGCTCAACCAATTGTCAGTGAAGCTAATGAGGACATCGATCCGTTCGATGCATTGCAACAAGGATTTGTTATGATTGCTAATGCTTTTGGCCGTTATACCAACAAATCCAACAATCGTATTCGTTCCTCATCTAACACACGAAATAAGGCTGTTGTAAACAATGGACGAGTTGAAGTTCAGAATCGTAGCTATGGTCGTCAGATGGGCGGTGGTCAAGGGTTTAATGCTGTGGGTTGGAATAACAACAGAGCTCTAGTGGTGGAACAGGGAAATGCTCAGAATGGGTTGAATGGTCTTCGATGCTACAACTGCAATGAGAAGGGACACCTGGCTAATGCATGCCCAAAGCCGAGGACTAGGGGCAGTGCTTATTTCAAAGAGGCTCTTCTTTTGGCTCTTAAGGATGAAGCTGGTGGATCTCTCACAGACAAAGAACAGATTTTTATGGCAAATGCAGACTCAGATGATGATATGGAGGACTTGCAGGCCAATTCAGCAGTTATGTTGATGGCTAATATGCATGAGTTACACATGAGTGACACAGGCCCAGTGTATGACACTGATGGCTTGTCTCAGGTACCCGAACAAACCATATTTATCTCTAATCTAATATCTCCGCCAACATCTGAATCCGGCAAGGCTCAGACTGTTCAAAATGAGTCATTTACATCTCATTCCGACGATTTTCAAATAGACCCTGTAGTTACATTTGATGATCAAGATGACCTTATGGTTTCCTTTGATAATCAAATTGACTCCGTGGTTATACTTGAGGATCTAAATAATGATCATGTTGTGACTTCTGTTGAACAAGCCGAACTTTTGCCTCATCCAGATCTTGCTCTCTTACTTAAAGACCAGCAATCCCAAATTGAAGAATGTTGTGCATTAAATAAAACCTTAAAAAGTAAAAATGCACTGTTAACCAAGGATTTTGAATGTTTACAAAAGCAACTCAACTTTTTCAAAACTCAAGAAAAACGTGAAAAAGGTTTTGAAGCAGCCTTTACTAAATCTCATCAAAACGAAAAATATTTAGAGAGACGGATGCGTGATCTAGCCGCTTCGAAGAATGCTTTATTGTCTGAGATAGAACAACTGAAACATGAAAATAAAAAACAAATTAACGCTCTCACCTTGGAAAATCAAAAAGCTAAGGCTGAGTTGTTAAATTGTCAAAAACAGTTCTCTGCATACAAAAAGCATTCCACGAACCGAATAGATAATCATCTTGAAGAAATTATCGGCTTGCAACGCAAACTTAAAGAGTTTAAAAATGTTGTTTACAAACATGGTGAGTCAGTAACTGCTATTGAAAAGTTTACCTTAAAACCCGATCCAAAAGGATATGGACCAAATCTTGCTGACTACAAACCAAAGCTTTCAACCAAAACATTCAAACCAAATCCCGAAGTTTCCAGTGCAGAATATAAAATTGATAATTCTGTTATGAGTGTTGTTGAATATCATCGTCAAGAGGAATTAGATGCAGAAGACGAGAGTCGATCAAAATTAAAAACTGTTGTTTACAACAAACCTTTTAATTATTCAAAACCGGTCACTTTTGTCACACCAACGGATTCTTCTAACACACCAAGGGTTATCATGAAAACACCTGAGTATTCTAATGTTAATCCCCAACCAGATTATGCACAAATTTATGGTCCTTTACCTTCCATCAGTGAAGTAAACTCAAAACCTGAAAATCGCAAAATTCTTATATATTTTGATATTTTCATGGCTGACCTCAAAACTTTAGAACATGAGATAGAATATCATTCTGAAATCAAAGTGCAACACTTTCAATCGCCTCTGGCGCGCGAACAAAGAGACATTTTTCAGAAAAATCTTTTACCAAATGTTAAGAATTTAAAAAATTGTGCATTGTCTTGGGAACGGGACTTTCATAAGGAACTTGGAGTAATGAAGGTCGTTTTCGAGAAAACAAAAACATCTATTTCTAATACTAAACGTAAAAAGAAAATGTTGAGAAAAGATGTTGATCGACTCTTGAAAGATGTTATCTGTGCTGATATCCATAATGTTATGTTATTCTATTCTTTGCCACATGCATCTGATTATATCTCTGCTGATAATGTTGACTCTGTGGTAACTGTTGAGAATACTGATAATGTGCTTCAGATCGAGTCTTTAAAAGCTGAAAATGAACGATTACTTAACGAACTTTACAATGCAAAATTCGTCTTAATTGGTGTGAAAAAGATATTCACAATCAACAACTTGGTTTTCAAAAGAAAATCGCTCAGTTGCGTGCAAAATATTTTGATCCTAAACTTGAGCAACTGGATGATCAAAACGTGTCTTTGAAAAGTCAAATCTCAAAATATGAACAAGAACTTGTAAAAGTTAAACAGGAATATGGTGTCATATTTGATTTACTCAATAAGACTCGTCATGAAGCATCAAACGAACTTGATCACTATCTTGCTCACACTAGAGAAGTCATAAATTTTGCTGGTAATAATCGTTCCGAAAATCAAGATTTGATTCACACTATCTCTAAGTTAAGAGAAATGTTAGGAAAGTATGAAAAACTTCCGCCAACCATCATTAAGAGATTAGCACCAGTAACACTTAGTAATCGTGCACCTAGAATCCCTACTGCCAAATCACAAGTTGCTAATGTGCTTCCTTCTACTGAAACAGGAATAGTTGCGTCTTTTCCAAACGTCCGCACTTCACAGCCTAGGAGCACTCAATCGAAGAATAGGAAGTTGCGACCTAAGAAAAGATCAATAAGGAATGCTAAAGTAGAAGAACACCATAGGACTATGAATAAGACTCACGTTGCTTCCACTATAGATATTGCGTCTGGCAAATGTAATAGAAATAGTGATGTAACGAATGCTAAACCTTTAAGTACTTTTGATATTCAGTCTGATGCACCTTGTGTTATTTGTCGTAAAAGTATGAATTCTGATAGTCATGACAAATGTGTTGCTAAAGCTATAATCTCTCGTTTACGGAATCCTAAGAATTGGAATACCACTAGGCCCAATAATCATTCTAAGTCTGTGCGTGGTAGACCGCCTTCTTTAGATTCTAAGGAAAGCATTGATGTCCCTGTAGCTCCAGTTTTCACCTCCTAAGAATGTCGTACCACCTAGTGCATTCACAAAGACTAAAGCAAACAGTAGTTGTAGATGGCAGAAATGGATACATAACACATTAGGATTTAAATGGATGCCTAAAGTTATTAATGTGTGTATGTCTACTATCACTGCTCCGGAACCTTCTAACATTTCGGGTTCCACATCTACTTCTATTCCATCTGTGTCGTCTGTGTGTAATGCAGGTGATACAGATCATTCTCTGGATTGTTGATAGCGGATGTTCCCGACACATGACAGGCAACCTTAAACTGTTATCAAACTTTATTGCAAAGTTCATTGGCACTGTCAGATTCGGGAATGATCACTTCGCAGCTATCATGGGTTACGGAGACTATATCAATGGAAACATTGAAATTAGCAGGGTTTACTATGTGGAAGGCCTCGGTCACAATCTGTTTTCAGTAGGTCAGTTTTGTGATGGTGATTTGGAGGTTGCTTTCAGGGAGAAAACTTGTTTCATTTGTGATCTACAAGGAAATGACCTTATGTCTGGCTCGCGTAATTCTAGTCTTTACACTATCTCTATGCAAGACATGGTTGCTTCATCTCCCATCTGCTTACTTTCAAAGGCAACATCAACAAAATCATGGCTATGGCACCGACGTCTCTCACATCTAAACTTTCAAACCATCATCAACCTTGCTCGACACAAACTAGTTGAAGGTCTCGCACGATTCCGGTATTCAAAAGATCACCTTTGCTCAGCATGTGAACAAGGGAAAAGCACTCGTGCTCAATTCCTTCAAAGGTGGAACACAGTTCTCAGCATGTGCTTCATCTTCTTCACATGGATTTGTGTGGCCCGATGCGCGTGCAAACGATCAATGGAAAACGCTACATTTTAGTAATTGTTGATGACTACTCACGATGGACTTGGGTCTACTTTCTTCGAAGCAAAGACCAAGCTCCACAAATGATCATCACCTTTCTCACGAAAATTCAAGTTCAGCTCCGGAACACCATCCGCCAAATAAGAACAGACAAAGGAACTGAATTTGTTAACCAAACCCTTCATGAATTTTATGAGAAAGTGGGAATTCAGCATCAAACATCTATTGCACGTACACCAGAACAAAACGGAGATGTTGAAAGACGAAACCGAATGTTAGTGGAAGCCGCAAGAACAATGTTAATCAATGCTAAACTTCCAGATTACTTGTGGGCAGAAGCTGTATCTACTGCATGCTATACTCAAAATCGTTCTATGATCACAAAACGCCACAACAAAACACCTTTCGAGCTTGTCCACAACCATAAACCGAATCTCAAACACTTTCATGTATTTGGATCCCTTTGCTATCCGAATAATGATCGTGATGATTTTGGGAAGCTCAAAGCCAAAGCCGACATTGGAGTCTTTATTGGATATTGTGAGAATTCTAAAGGTTACCAAATCTGGAATCGTCGTACAAAACAGGTGATGGAAACGATTCATGCTCATTTTGATGAACTCACGGAAATGGCTTCTGAGTATAACAGCTTAGAACCCGGTCACAACCGTTTAAACTTCCCTCAACCCCCATCATCAACTGAACAAAGCCCCCAGCTCACTCGTCAACAAATGGAAATGTTATTTGCTCCTCTGTTCAGTGACGATATTGATGAACGTGCTCCAGGTGTATCCGTTGTTTCCGCTGCTCAACCTGATAATACTCTTATACCTGATACACCTGCTACAACAACTATTGTTGAAGAAGCACCACCAGTTGACTCCACCACAACAGTTGAACAAACAGCTTCCAACAATGATGAACCGGCTGATAATATTCTTAATGAAGTACCCCCACATGCAGATTTTGATCCAAATGCATTCTTTAACCCGTTTGCTAATGACATTGCTGCACCTGATGTCGCGGAATCATCAACAAACCATTTGAATCCTCAGAATCTGCACAATGTATACCAACATCAACCCTCTACACATCGATGGGCAAAAGACCATCCTCTGGAAAATATTATTGGCAACCCTAATCAACCTGTCGTTACGAGACAACGTCTTCACACATATGGTGAACATTGCATTTATGCACTCACTGTCTGCCAATCTGAGCCTAAAAACATTAAAGATGCAATGACAAAAGACAACTGGATTGAATCCATGCAAGAAGAACTAAACCAATTCAAATGTCTTGAAGTATTGAAACTGGTTGAAAGACCAACAGGGGTCTACGTCATTGGTCTCAAATGGATTTGGAAAAACAAATTGGATGCTGAAGGGAACGTCATCCGAAACAAGTCACGTCTAGTTGCTAAGGGTTATCGTCAGGAAGAGGGAATAGACTTTGAAGAATCTTTTGCTCCGGTTGCTCGTCTTAAGGCTGTTCGGATATTTCTCGCGTTCGCGGCTCATATGAATATGACGGTCTTTCATATGGATGTCAAAACTGCGTTTCTCAACGGACAACTGAAAGAAACGGTTTATGTCAGCCAACCCGAAGGATTCGTTGATCCTGAGTTCCTGAACCATGTCTACAAACTGAACAAAGCTCTTTATGGTCTCAAACAAGCCCCTCGGGCATGGTACGATAAGCTATCATCTTTCCTCATTGCTAATGATTTCACCAAAGGTTCGGTTGACCCAACTCTTTTTATACAATATCACGGGGCACATATCTTAATTGTTCAAATTTACGTGGATGACATCATTTTTGGGTCCGCACATAAAAAGTTTTCAATAGCTTTTGCAAAACTAATGAAGAAAAATTTTGAAATGTCCATGATGGGTGAACTTACGTTCTTTCTAGGATTACAAGTTCATCAATCACCCCGTGGTATTTTCTTGAGTCAGTCCAAATATGCCCTTGAATTGTTAAACAAATTTGGAATGAAAACCTGTGATACTTATGCCACACCAATGACTCATACCAAGAAGCTAGACGCTGATTTACATGGGTAATTAGTGGATCCTACCAAATACCGAAGTATTATTGGGTCTCTCATGTATCTAACAGCTAGCAGACCTGATATTGTATTTGCCGTTTATCTTTGCTCCCGTTATCAGTCGCGACCAACTGAAACCCACCTCTCTGAGGCTAAAAGAATCCTCCGATACATCAAGGGAACCATTAACTTGGAGATCTGGTATTCGAAGGATTCTAGTTTTAAACTAATCGCCTTTTCAGACGCTGACCACGCAGGATGCTTAGACTCAAGGAAAAGTACTTCAGGAGCTCTATAATTTCTTGGTGATAAACTGGTGTCTTGGCAATCGAAGAAGCAGGATTGTACATCGGTGTCATCAACCGAAGCAGAATATGTAGCCATGTCCGCGTGTTGTGCTCAAGTCATCTGGATGAGAACACAACTCAAAGACTATGGTTACGTATTTGACAGAATCTCGATGTACTGCGACAATCGGAGTGCCATTGCGATCTCGTGCAACTCAGTTCAGCACTCGAAATCAAAGCACATCGATCTTCGCTATCATTTCATCAAGGACCACGTGGAACAGGGT
>BPTQ01000006.1:120886216-120899831 GCA_019973895.1 Chrysanthemum seticuspe | reverse complement strand
AAACTGGACTGTCAAAGCTTTAAAGTTATTTTAAATAAAACACCCCACCTAACTTCCACTTCACATTTATTACTCTTAACCTAACATATCCTACGCATACAAATCGTTCAAGAAATCCGTGTTTTGGATCATCAATTTGTAAGTTGTTTTATGATCTTAACGTGTTTACAAACATTGGTTTTGATTTTTATACAAATCCAACGGTCAAATTTTTGTCTATGATTGATTTGGTGTTCTTACGCATATGTATATGAACACCTAATCAAGAATGGGTGTTTGTGATTAAAAAGATAGTGTCAAAATGCTTTAATAACATCAATGATACCTTTTCTATCATCAAAACGAACCCAGAAACACGAATTGATTGGTTTTTAAAATTATGGTTTATGCGTGGTTTGTGGTCAAAAAGATTGCTTTGTAAGGTTAATATCATGTTGAATTGATGATATACAGGCCCTATAACAACCCAGAAACACTAATTAAGTCAGAATTAGGAATTAGGGTTTAATGTTCTTGTGTTTGGGTATTTTTGATTCACTGAGAATTGGGTGTTAAAACTTGGTTATTAGACTCTCACAACACCTAAGACCTACCAGAAAACGTTTGGTGCAATTTCCATGGCTAGAACTGTTATGCGTAATTCTTGAACTATTAGGGTTTTTAGGCTTACGCGTAAGGTTTTCTACGCGTAACTGTTTAATATGCTTTCATGCAATGATCTATTTTAAAATGAATATGCATGTTAAGATTGATGGTATGATGATCTTATTTCAGGCTTGCTACGCATAAAATTCAGAATCAAGGTTGATTGTTACTCTACGCATAAGGATTACCTTACGCGTAGAAAGTTGTGTGTAAGAGAAATCATACGCGTAACTATTACGCGTAAGGTTCTACAATGGGACTACGCGTATCCTGTGAAGGATATGCGTAAACAGTGATCTCTACGCATAAGGTCTACTCTTACGAGTAAGCCTTACGCGTAAGGTCTTTATACGCCTACGCGTAAGCTCTACGCATAAGGTCCCCTTTTCCTACGCGTAACATTTCTTACGCGTAAGTTAGGATCCTACGCATAAGCTTTCGTCTACGTGTATATCACTTCTGTTTACGCGTAACTTTGCCAAATCTACGCCTAAGCCATGATTGACCTTCATTATGAATTGTTACGTGTACAAACTTGTTAATAAACAAATCATATCGTCAAGAAACCAATAATGTCACTAATAAACTTAATCATTTAATATGTTGTGTTAAATAAGTGATAAAATAAACTTTAAAACATAAAGTTAACTAACTCACGAAACTTATCACGACGTCATTGGACTATTGAACATCATGTGACTTTGGACTCGTAACAATCTTTGACACTGTATATTCAATAATTAGACAATAAAACCTTCTGTTGACTAACATTATGTCTTTCGATATGTTGGTTCTGTTGGATAATGTTATTTCAGATCTCGAAATGGCTACTCAAATGAATGTGGATGCACCAGAAGTTCTCACAATTGCTGATATCTTCCCTAATGGCTATCCTGGAAAGATTGGAAAGAACAACCTTAGGGTTGACTTTGAAACCCTCACATGCTCAGAATCTTCTTGTCTCATTGCTGTGGATATTCTAAAGAATCATCCCTACCAGAACATGCTCTCACACTCTGCTACAGTACCGGAGATCTACATGCAACAATTCTGGAATTCTATGCAAAGGATCAAGGGTCAAAGTGCAGTGACTATAACTCTCAATCACAAACAAGTCACCATCATTCATGCAGACTTACGGGCTGTTCTTCTCATTCCTGAAATCGAGCCAACCGACTTCTTTGCCACACCCACTGAGGAGACAGTTCTACAATTCTTGCTTGATATTGGCTATGATGAAGCTTCAGGAACTATCTCTAAGCATTCTCATGTGGAGCTTAAGAACATTCCTCAACCGTGGAGAACCCTCTACATCATCATCACCAAATCGGTCTCTGGTCGTGATAGTGGCTATGAGCATCCCAAGCTCATGGAACTACAAATCTTCTGGTCATTAATCAACAAAAAGGACATCGAAATCGAAGCACTGTTATGGGAAGATATGATGTCATTTCACAAGAAACTTGGCTCAAAGATTCCCTATGTCAGATACACAAAATTGTTGATCCAGAGAGCACTTGGACTTAATCCCGATATTCCACAGAGGCTCAATGACCCAGACAATCACGACATGTTGACTGAGCCTACCCTATCAGTCAGAATCAAGGAATCGTCAACAAAGAAACAAGGTGCTGTGTTACCTGATCACCTGCTGACTAACGAAATCAAGAAGCTTGAAACGTACAAAAGGTATCGGGTAGCAGTAAGAGAAGGCAAAGTTGGTCATCTCGATGAAAAACCTTCTGGAACACCTACTCGGAGAACCAGAAGAGGAAGTGCTGGAAGTGCATTAAGCACAGAGAGTCAAAGGAATGTCCCAAAGAGGAAACCGGCTCCAAAGAAGAAAGTTCCCTCTCAGGAAGCTGTTCCTATTCCTTCACCTGAACCACCAAGAAAGCTACTGGACGAAAGCTCTGAAGATACACAATCAGATGAGGAGGTCCACTACTATGAATCTGCAACCGTACCACCCCCCTCAGTAGCAAAACCTCATAGTCCTCCAGCTGAACATGGAAAAGGGAAGACTCCTGTACTTGTGCCTTATGAAGAAAGCTCAGATGATGAAGAAGAGCAACTGGATACTTCATACAGGAAGAAGTTTAAACTCGTTAGACACCTTCAAAAAGCTGAAGAATTTGCAAAAGACCAAATGGGTGGCCCCGGAGGATCAAGTGGTGCTGCCCACTCTAAACCATCTCCTGATGCGGTTAATCAACCCGATAAGGGAGCTGGTGCCACCAATCTTGTGCAACAACAAACGCTTGCGGAGGAGTCTACTGATTATAACATTCAGGAACCAGAAAAGGATAAGACTGAGAAAGAAAAGACTGATGAAGAAGCTAAGACTCAGACGGAAGAAAAGGCTAAATCTGGACATGATAACAAAGAGAATTATGATGATTATCTTCTCAACAGTCCAACTCGTTCCAAGGAGGATACTTCTGCACCTCCAAAGGACCCTGAGCCTCCTCATGTCTCCTCCTCATCAGATTCATCATCTCACTCCTCACCACCACCATCTAAAAGATCAACCAAATCAACATCCAAATCAGTGAAGAAGCCAACTCGATCTTGGATATCTCATGCTCATAAAAGAATTGGGAATGCTGTCAAACAAGTCAGAAAGAAAGACATACTCTAAAGGAAGATGAATTTCTATGCTGATCAGATACAGTATATTCATGATGATCTCGACAAGATGCAAGATGAAAGGGAGTATGTCCAGAAGCTCATGAAAGATGATCTTCAAGGGAAAATGGACGAAATGATCAAGGGATACTCTCACCAGTTCCTTATGGAGGTCGTTCCGAAACTGACAAAGGAGATGTATAACAGACAACTGTATCCAAATCTATTGCATCTAGCCAAACAAGCCATGAAATCAACTCCGATGAATTTAAGCATCAATCCAGTTGAATCTACAATCTTCTCAGATGATGAATTGGTGAACCGGCTAGTAGCGCAAATGTCGACACGCTCTGCAATGTTTGCCTCACATGAAGCTAAACTGTTTGAAGCTCTATTGGAATACCAACTCAGGTCCTCATTCCGAGAAGAAGTTGTTAGGCCCAAACGTTCAAGAGATGATGAAGACAAAGATCAGGATAAGGATAAAGAGCCCAAACGCACAAAGAAGTCTAATGTATCATCCTCTATTCAGTACTCGATGCAACCTCCACCACAACGAACTCCTGCACAACAAAGATCACCTCCTCGTTCTTCTGCAGATAAACCTCATGATTCTGAGACACCACCACAGATTCAGAAAACCAGTGACCATTTTGAATATACGGGTGGTGCCGATGAAGAATACCATAAGCCCCAACAACAACCCGCCTCACCCGACAAAGTACAAAAACCAGCATCATCATCTAGGCCTCAGAAACAGAAGAAGAAGGCGCCCACGGCTGACGTCGTATCATGGCTAGATGAAGATACAACACAGGAATTTGAATGGTTTTCTACTCTTATCAATTCCACTCCCTACCCTGAAGAAGGTCAAGATCTAGTAGACGGTAATACTTTGGAGCATGCTAAGATTCTGCAAGAAAAGTTCCATGTGAAGAAGATGACGAAATCCGAGTTGAGGCGAATCAAGAATGAAGCTTTTCAACTATGGAAAGATAGCTCAGAAAGTGCCATCGAGGTCGAATATCACCTTGAAAACATTGCTCGAGCTATGTCTAACAACATGGATTGGCTCAACCCAGAAGCAAACATCGACTTCACCAAACGGGACAACCCTCCATATTACACCGATTGGTCAAAACCACTACCAACAATTGGCCAACCAAATGAACCTAGGATTCCATTCAGATATTTCTTCAACAAAGACTTGGAATTTCTTCTACACGGTGGCGATGGATCAAGGAAATACGCTACATCTTTGACACTTCCATTCCCAGCAGCCATATACTCAAACTGCATAGCTATCGAGGAAAGAGCTAATCACTTGTTCTCCAACAAAGTGGAAGCATACGACAGAGATGCAATGTACGGGATTCATCATTGGCCGGAACGCCGAAGAATCTACTACAGAAGCTGCCAGGTTCAGAAGTCTCAACATGCAGTGTTCAGTACTAAGGATATCGTTGCCATCAAACACGTTGATCTTTCGACCAAATGGGACTACACTTTTCTCAAGAAGATTGTGGTCAAAAGGCAAGATGAACGGGATTATGCATTCTCTGAAGCTGACTTTGAGAATTTGTCTATCAACGACATTGAAGACATGTACCTTGCCAAAGTACAGGGTCGTATGAGACAATTCTCCACTGAAGTACAACGTGAATTCATCAAGTCAGTGCTCATATTCATCAGACGCATAGTCATCAAAGAACGTGTAGAAGATCTCCAGCTGGCTGTTGAATCTTATCAGACCCGTGTCAACTTCACTCCACCACAGCTTGATCTTCCCGACATCAACCAGCTCTCACAATATACACTCATCAGCAAACCATTCAGAGTCGTTTACCGCAGTGAACTTCAACGAAATTGCTTAATGACGTGTAGTGATCTTCACAAGTTTGGGGATCACACTTTGAAGATGGTTAGGGACGGATTGGCTTATAGGTTGAAGGATATACGTCAAAAGATTGGGTCTACTAAGCGATGGAATTCTCAGGATCGAAGGGATGTGAGGAGGATCATCAAAATGATTGATGAAAGGTTGTTTCGAAGGGATCAATTCAGAACATTGGAAAGCTTTGTTGGTGGTCGACCCAGGATTAACATCACCGGCTATCAACGCCCTGTTCGCACTCCTGGCAACATCACTGCACTTCCTGGTACCCCTTGAACTGCTTCTTTCATTATAAATTTGGATGTGTGAGTTATATATGTGAATGGCTTGTGCACACATAACAGTGTACAACCCGTTCTTGTCAAGAAAGGACCATGTGGTACGCTTCAGTGCCACAATCCTTATAAAAGGAGCGAAAGCTTCTTACCTTTGAGTAAAACCTATCAAACCTTTCATTTTTCAAGGTTTTGCTCAAAAGGACAAGTACTTCCCCATATGATTTTCAAAACCTCAACCGTTTATATCACTTGTTGAGGGGGAGTATTTGGATTAAAACTTTGTTCACAAATTGTTCATAGTGGTCATCTTCCCGCAACACTCGAAATGGTCATATTTATTCTCAACTTTTCAAAAATAACATTTTATATGCCATTTTTTAGGGGGATAAAATTATGTGATAAGAAATATGTTGTGTACATGCAAATGAATCTTTGTGTTATAGACTTAACCAATGAATTGACGGTACTAAACTGTTAGTAACTCGAAAAGACTTGTCCTGGACGGGTAATAATTTCAAGCTAGCTCGCTAGTAATGTAAACGTGTCTCGCAAAGGACTTGTCCAAGTAGAAAGTACCATTCGAGAAACTCTTGGTAGACATGAACTCTGACGGGTATGGCAACCTTTCGAGGTTGGTCTACACCTTCAAGGTAGTTATTAGAGTTAGTTGTCACCTAAAAGCTGACAATGTAACTCTTTAACTATGCAACGTAACCGTGTCTCGCGGGGGATTGTCTATCTTGAGTTGATCAATTCAAAAATGCGCGCTCTTCCCACACAGTGCAGATTTCCGTCAAAACTCTAAAGCACATGTGGAGGGAGAGTATTTCTGCTAAAAGATAAAACTCTCACAGTGGTTCAAACATGTTTTTCATTTACAAACCCTTTAAGAGATTTTCTTGAAAATTGGTTTTATGGCAACATAGGTTAGTCATGGAGTGATAAGGTGACTAAGGTTAGGAATAACCGTCCTATGATCCGCCAGAGCCGGAGGGATCTACCCAAGGGCATCACAAATAGTTATTACTTAGAAGTCCTTAGGTACGATGATAAAAAGGATAAATTGAGAATCGGAGAAAGAAGGAGTTGAAGAATTAAAAAGAAATGCAAAGAAAAGGGTGAAAAGAAATAGCCCTCCAAATTATTCAACTTAGGGCAGACACCGGGTTCAATTCATATGCTACTGGTTGTCACTTAGTGACGCCGGTATCGAAGATTAAAAGTCGTCATGGACCCAGTGACGCATGCACTAAACCTTCTTAACCACTCAAGTTTCTCTCTACAGAAGCTTGTTTCATTCTCACAGGGAACCCTACGTAAACTATTGGCTTTCTCTTAGAGATCGCTGGTATTGAAGAAGGAGACCCTCTCCCTAGTCTCCACTCAGGAAAAACCAAAACGCACTATTGAGTCTAGAGCCACGAGATTCATCAAAAGATCTCTTAGGTACACTTGACATTTCATCACTTGACGTTCAACAATAAGAATTTCAGTGGTACATTATCGAGTCCTTCACAGATCTTAGCAATCTGTCGAGAACATTTATGAGAGGTTCACATCTGTGATCCTCAGTGATTGAATGGAAACTCCTGTCAGGGTCAACATCAAACAGCCCTGACAACAGGTCACTTCGGTAACTCCCCGTGGATTACTCTTAGTGTGTCTCAAACGGTCTACAATCGTGAGGTGATGCTTCGGTGTACCTCAGCGACTCATCTGAACTGTAGATGTACTTCGGTACATCGCGTTATCTCACTTGTGGGACTCCAGTTCAGGAACGGCCTTTGTGATAATTAGAGTTGTGTTTTCACACTATGCTGTTAACACTCTCGAAGTTCAAACTTGTAAGTGCCGGAATCCGCTTATTACCAACCGTTTTAAATATTTTCGTCTTATGGAAGCTCCGGAGAGGGATGATCGTGCAGATTCTTCTCATGCTCACGCCAACATCATCACTAATGGAAGTTCTATCCAAAAGCAACACAACAGTCAGAATGATTCTTCGTCAAATCAAAGAATCTACAAAGTTAAAGACTTAAAGAACTTCATCAGTACCGCTCTCCAACATCAAAGAGCGTGTGAGCATGTTGAAGAGTGACGTGGAGACACTGTAGCGGCAAACCTGAGGCAGACTTGATGCAGACAACAACATACTATCACTTTCATCACAAAGAACAATGATCAAAGAACAAAGTTAAAGATGACGTCAAAGCATAACTGTTCAAAGACAACTATCTCTCTACACTGGGGAGATTGTTCGAATCAAGGCATTCCTTCTCACAAGAAAGAAGAATGTCAGAAAACGTCAAAGCTACCATTACATCAACGCCTTCACCGTTTTTTCATCACCAACACTTGAGGGGGAGATTGTTGGAATCACTCTTAAACCTTAATTCAAGTGTTTGTTACTCATATGTAATAGGTAGTTTATTATGGCCTTTATGTTTGTTTAAGGTCTAGCTTATGTAGAAGGCCCATAAGCTTAGGCCCATGTCCAATAAGGAAAAGGGAAGGAGTGGGAGTGTTGCCCTAGCTCCTTGCCTATAAATACTCTTGTAAACCTTCATTTGAAGGTTGGTTGTTCAAGTTTTTCTTTCATTCACATCTTACGCGTAACCGTCCTTATCATAACGTGTGTGTGTGTTTGGTTTACTTGTTCAATCGCCTTTATCTCTTTCTATTAAGCTTGTGTTGTAAATCTAGTGACCTAACAGATACTTAAAAGACGGGTTCTTCAAAATATGTCTTTTAATCATGAGGTTAAAAACCTCCATAACACGCGTAAAAATGTACGGAGACATTGGGTCACCCTGTCTTAAGCCTCTCATACCCTTGAAAATTAACAGAAAATGAAGTAGATGAAATGCAACCCATAATCCCGCCAATCATTTTCTTATGAAACCCAAAACCCTTCAGACAGTCTTCCAAAAAACTCCATTTAACCGAGTCATATGCTTTTTGAATGTCGATTTTAAAAGCACATTTTCCATACCCTGTATTCCTGTGATATCCTCTCATTAATTCTTGGGAAAGGAGGATATTATCACTAATTTGCCTAGAGGGGATAAACGCACTTTTGTTTTCATCAACTAAGTCTCCCAAATAGTTCTTCAACCTATTTGATATAACCTTACTGATACACTTGTATACAACGTTGCAACACGATATAGGTCTGAAATCAGCAACAGTCCTAGGAGTAGCCATTTTAGGAACAAGAGAAATAATAGTAGCGTTTACCTCTTTTAGGATTTTTCCATTAACAAAGTAATCTCTGAAAGCTTTACATACCTCAGCACCAACAATTCCCCAAGATTCTTGGAAAAAATGGGAAGAAAAGCCATCTGGACCCAATGCCTTATTTCGATCAATTTCAAAAATAGCCCTCTCAATTTCATCATCGGTAACATTCCTCACCATGGATAAAGCATCAGCATCTGAGAGCCTCTTATTGAATAAATTAGCAGTATCCTCCATAGGAAATACTTCAGACTTCTTACCTAAAACATTTTGAAAATGACGGACGAACTGCTCGCCAACACTTCTCCCAGAAAAAGACCACCCCTGCATATCTTCAACAACAGAAATTCTGCTCCTATTAACTCTGCCCTTCACCACATTATGAAAGTACTTAGAGTTTCTATCTCCTTCATTCAACCAATCAACCTTGGACTTTTGCTTCAAAAAAGACTCCTCATCTTTTAGAGCAGCTTTGTAAGCTTTAAGACAAACAAGTTCAGCTTCTCTAAAAGCATCATTATAAGGATCATCCACCATAGCAGCTTGAGCTTTAGCCAAATCATCTTTCAAACGCTTTACATTATCAAACAGGTTACCCTGAGTAGAATTTAATTTCCTTAAAGGATTTTTGAGCATTTTGAGCTTAGAAACTAATGAGAACATGGAAAAACCCTCCACCTTATTACTCCACACCTTCTTAACAACAGGCATGAAATTTTCTTTAGAAGTTAAATAATTATGGAACTTAAATGGCTTAGGCTTAACCTTTTCAACAACAGGAATGATCAAAACAGTAGGAGTATGATCAGAAAGCATGAAAGGAAAAAAGTGGGAATAAAAAGTAGGAAAAGTAGACATAAACGAAACATTGCCCAAAATCCTATCCAACTTCCTAAGGAGAACCCCCACTTTGCCCGGTTTTTTATTCCATGTAAAGTTTAGACCAGTCATTGCAATATCCTCAACTTCAATCTCTGAGGCACAAACTCTAAAATCATATGGTTTTTTATTCAACAAAAGAATTAAGGTGATAGATTCGTACATATGGTTTTAAAAAACGGACCAGGCCAACGGTTTCAACCAGGAACCGGAGTCACCACCGGTTCGGCTAGCCCATAAAAGTCGTCCGAAAATGATATTGTTAAATCAATATAGTTTAAAAATGCATACTAAAATACAATGTTCAAAAAATATTATTAAATCGCAAGAGTGCCTTGAGAATAAACATATGCGCCTTTTGGAAATTTATTAATAAAACTTAGCGTAAAAACTAAAAACTTTGTTTTATAAAAATCGGATGATTTTTCAAAGCAAAGGATGCAAAGGTGTAAAGTCCTAATTATATGATTATACACATTTATACATATCTATACAACATTATAAAGCATTTGAGATATTCCTAAAAATGAAGGCTTAAAAAACTAAGATTCAATACTTGCTAATAATGAAAAATTTTAATAAGTACATCTATAATAGCATTTGTTGCAACACTTTAAAGCACTTTTTTAAGACATGTTTTTAAAAAAAATAATAAAAAAAATACAAAGTAATATAATATAAGAAAAAAACCGTCCATAACAATAAATACCTAATAAATGTTATTTTTAAAACACCCGTAATATGAAAAATATTTGTTATTATACATATTGTGCAAACTAATAAAACACACAAATCTTCATGCAATTTATATGTAAACAAGTTCATGGTACATATGGTTTAAAAAATGGATCGGGCCAACGGGTTCAACCGGGAACCGGAGTCACCACCGGTTCAGCTAGCCCATAAAAGTCGTCCGAAAACGATATCGTTAAATCAATAGAGTTTAAAAATGCATACTAGAATACAATGTTCAAAAAATATTATTAAATCGCAAGAGTGCTTCAAAGAATCAACATAAGCGCCTTTTGGAATTTTTTTTAATAAAACTTACCGTAAAAACTAAAAACTTTGTTTTATAAAAATCGGACGATTTTTCAAAGCAAAGGATGCAAAGGTGTAAAGTCCTAATTATATGATTATACACATTTACACATATCTATACAACATTATAAAGCATTTGAGATATTCCTAAAAATGAAGGCTTAAAAAACTAAGATTCAATACTTGCTAATAATGAAAAAATTTAATAAGTACATCTATAATAGCATTTGTTGCAACACTTTAAAGCACTTTTTTAAGACATGTTTTTAAAAAGAATAATAAAAAAAATACAAAGTAATATAATATAAGAAAAAAAACGTCCATAACAATAAATACCTAATAAATGTTATTTTTAAAACACCCGTAATATGAAAAATATTTGTTATTATACATATTGTGCAAACTAATAAAACACACAAATCTTCATGCAATTTATATGTAAACAAGTTCATGGTACATATGGTTTAAAAAATGGATCGGGCCAACGGGTTCAACCGGGAACCGGAGTCACCACCGGTTCGTCTAGCCCATAAAAGTCGTCCGAAAACGATATCGTTAAATCAATAGAGTTTAAAAATGCATACTAGAATACAATGTTCAAAAAATATTATTAAATCGCAAGAGTGCTTCAAAGAATCAACATAAGCGCCTTTTGGAATTTTTTTAATAAAACTTACCGTAAAAACTAAAAACTTTGTTTTATAAAAATCGGACGATTTTTTCAAAGCAAAGGATGCAAAGGTGTAAAGTCCTAATTATATGATTATACACATTTACACATATCTATACTACATTATAAAGCATTTGGGACATTCCTAAAAAGGAAGGCTTAAAAAATTAAGATTCAACACTTGCTAATAATGACAAATTTTAATAAGTACATCTATCATAGCATTTGTTGCAACACTTTAAGGCACTTTTTTTAGACATGTTTTTAAAAAAAATAATAAAAAAATACAAAGTAATTTAATATAATATAAAAAACGTCCATATCAATAAATACCTAATAAACGTTATTTTTAAAACAAACAAATCTTCATCCAATTTATGTGTAAACAAGTTCATGGTACATATGGTTTAAAAAATGGACCGGGCCAACGGGTTCAACCGGGAACCGGAGTCACCACCGGTTCGGCTAGCCCATAAAAGTCGTCCGAAAACGATATCGTTAAATCAATAGTGTTTAAAAATGCATACTAAAATAAAATGTTCAAAAAATATTATTAAAACGCAAGAGTGCCTTGAGAATCAACATATGCGCCTTTTGGAAATTTTTAATAAAACTTACCGTAAAAACTAAAAACTTTGTTTTATAAAAATCGGACGATTTTTCAAAGCAAAGGATGCAAAGGTGTAAAGTCCTAATTGTATTATTATACACATTTACACATATCTATACAACATTATAAAGCATTTGAGATATTCCTAAAAAGGAAGGCTTAAAAAATTAAGATTCGACACTTGCTAATAATGAAAATTTTTAATAAGGACATCTATAATAGCATTTGTTGCAACACTTTAAAGCACTTTTTTAAGACATGTTTATAAAAAAATAATAAAAAAAAATACAAAGTAATTTAATATAAGAAAAAAAACGTCCATAACAATAAATACCTAATAAGTGTTATTTTTAAAACACCCGTAATATGAAAAATATTTGTTATTATACATATTGTGCAAACTAATAAAACACACAAATCTTCATGCATTTTATATGTAAACAAGTTCATGGTACATATGGTTTAAAAAATGGACCGGGCCAACGGGTTTAACCGGGAACCGGAGTCACCACCGGTTCGGCTAACCCATAAAAGTCGTCCGAAAACGATATCGTTAAATCAACATAGTTTAAAAATGCGTACTAGAATACAATGTTCTAAAAATATTATTAAATCGCAAGAGTGCCTCGAGAATCAACATAAGCGCCTTTTGGAATTTTTTTAATAAAACTTACCGTAAAAACTAAAAACTTTGTTTTATAAAAATTGGACGATTTTTTCAAAGCAAATGATGCAAAGGTGTAAAGTCCTAATTATATGATTATACACATTTACACATATCTATACTGCATTATAAAGCATTTGGGTCATTCCTAAAAGGGGAGGCTTAAAAAATTAAGATTCAACACTTGCTAATAATGACAAATTTTAATAAGTACATCTATAATAGCATTTGTTGCAACACTTTAAAACACTTTTTTATACATGTTTTTAAAAAAATAATAAAAAAATACAAAGTAATTTAATATAATAAAAAAATGTCCATATCAATAAATACCTAATAAATGTTATTTTTAAAAACAAACAAATCTTCGTGCAATTTATATGTAAACAAGTTCATGGTACATATACTTTTAAAAATGGACAGGGCCAACGGGTTCAACCGGGAACCGGAGTCACCACCTGTTCGGCTAGCCCATAGAAGTCGTCCAAAAACGATATCGTTAATTCAATAGAGTTTAAAAATGCATACTAAAATACAATGTTCAAAAAATATTATTTAATCGCAAGAGTGCATCGAGAATCAACATAAGCGCCTTTTGGAATTTTTTTAATAAAACTTACCGTAAAAACTAAAAACTTTGTTTTATAAAAATCGGACGATTTTTTCAAAGCAAATGATGCAAAGGTGTAAAGTCCTAATTATATGATTATACACATTTACACGTATCTATACTACATTATAAAACATTTGTAACATTCCTAAAAAGGAAGGCTTAAAAAATTAAGATTCAACACTTGCTAATAATAATCAAACTTTAATAAGTACATCTATAATAGCATTTGTTGCAACACTTTAAAGCACTTTTTTTTTACATGTTTTAAAAAAAATAATAAAAAAATACAAAGTAATTTAATATAAGAAAAAAAAACGTCTATAACAATAAATACCTAATAAATGTTATTTTTAAAACCCACAAATCTTCATGCAATTGATATGTAAACAAGTTCATGGTACATATAGTTTTAAAAAGCAGACTGATTGGCTCCCAAACGGCCAGGTTTTATCACAC
>BPTQ01000006.1:120866846-120883899 GCA_019973895.1 Chrysanthemum seticuspe | reverse complement strand
AACTAAGAGCTCCGTGAGAACGCTAAATTATTATAAAAATCTTGTAACATAAGATCATGCGTAAAAATTTGAGACAACTAAATTGCTATAGCAAAAGCCTGCTGAAAATACCCAATCGGCTTGGCCACCACTGAGGCCAAGGGCCAATTTGGGCAACCGGGCCAGGTAAAAAATTTGGTATACATGGTACTTGAACAAATGTATATTTAACGTACTTCTAAACACACAAAATAATCAAACGTGTTATACATATTATTGTTTATAAAAAGTATAATGCCCACAAAATTTTTATTGTAAATAATCCATAAATAACAATACCTGCAAAAAAAAGAATATAATTTAATGTAACATAAAAAAAATAATAATTACAATGTAATTTAATATAAGAAAAAAAACGTCCATAACAATAAATACCTAATAAATGTTATTTTTAAAACACCCGTAATATGAAAAATATTTGTTATTATACATATTGTGCAAACTAATAAAACACACAAATCTTCATGCATTTATATGTAAACAAGTTCATGGTACATATGGTTTAAAAAATGGACCGGGCCAACGGGTTTAACCGGGAACCGGAGTCACCACCGGTTCGGCTAACCCATAAAAGTCGTCCGAAAACGATATCGTTAAATCAACATAGTTTAAAAATGCGTACTAGAATACAATGTTCTAAAAATATTATTAAATCGCAAGAGTGCCTCGAGAATCAACATAAGCGCCTTTTGGAATTTTTTTAATAAAACTTACCGTAAAAACTAAAAACTTTGTTTTATAAAAATTGGACGATTTTTTCAAAGCAAATGATGCAAAGGTGTAAAGTCCTAATTATATGATTATACACATTTACACATATCTATACTGCATTATAAAGCATTTGGGTCATTCCTAAAAGGGGAGGCTTAAAAAATTAAGATTCAACACTTGCTAATAATGACAAATTTTAATAAGTACATCTATAATAGCATTTGTTGCAACACTTTAAAACACTTTTTTATACATGTTTTTAAAAAAATAATAAAAAAATACAAAGTAATTTAATATAATAAAAAAATGTCCATATCAATAAATACCTAATAAATGTTATTTTTAAAAACAAACAAATCTTCGTGCAATTTATATGTAAACAAGTTCATGGTACATATACTTTTAAAAATGGACAGGGCCAACGGGTTCAACCGGGAACCGGAGTCACCACCTGTTCGGCTAGCCCATAGAAGTCGTCCAAAAACGATATCGTTAATTCAATAGAGTTTAAAAATGCATACTAAAATACAATGTTCAAAAAATATTATTTAATCGCAAGAGTGCATCGAGAATCAACATAAGCGCCTTTTGGAATTTTTTTAATAAAACTTACCGTAAAAACTAAAAACTTTGTTTTATAAAAATCGGACGATTTTTTCAAAGCAAATGATGCAAAGGTGTAAAGTCCTAATTATATGATTATACACATTTACACGTATCTATACTACATTATAAAACATTTGTAACATTCCTAAAAAGGAAGGCTTAAAAAATTAAGATTCAACACTTGCTAATAATAACAAACTTTAATAAGTACATCTATAATAGCATTTGTTGCAACACTTTAAAGCACTTTTTTTTTACATGTTTTAAAAAAAATAATAAAAAAATACAAAGTAATTTAATATAAGAAAAAAAAACGTCTATAACAATAAATACCTAATAAATGTTATTTTTAAAACCCACAAATCTTCATGCAATTGATATGTAAACAAGTTCATGGTACATATAGTTTTAAAAAGCAGACTGATTGGCTCCCAAACGGCCAGGTTTTATCACACAAATCAACCACTTGTGAATGGTCAACCGTAATAAAAGCCAGAAAGCTTGAGACCAAAGCAATTAAGTCCAGGAGAGTTTAGTGTTTCCCCAGGTCGTTAAGTCCCAACGAGCTGTGCGACTGAATAACCAAACGTATAGTGATCGGGTGATATTGAATGGGAAAAGGATTGTGATTGATACTAGATGACAAAGGAAAAATGAAGGAAAATAAAAAAGCTAAATTATATTAAATAAACGCTATCACTATTTTTAAAATGATGTTTTCTTGATTTTTCTTTTATAAATTTAAATTAAAAACTACGTAACGTACAAAAGAAAATGTGAAATTGAAACAGTATTAATCCTAAAATTATAAAAATGCAATTTTTACAAACCTAATGATAAGAGAAAATTTTGAGAAAAAGAAAATTATTTTTATGACTATTTATTTAATTATTATTAATTAAAAACTATTTTTACTTATTTAATAATACCCTAAAATATAAAAAAATATGAAATAAAGCTAGAAAAGTGAAATTATGACTTAGAAAAATCTGAAATAACTAAAGAGAATTTTCAAAACTAATTTTGTATTTTTCTGATTATTTTCTATTTTCTATGAATTAAAAACTATTTAAAACTAATTAAATTGCTAAAAATTACAAATTAAACTATGAAAAATCTGGAAAAATTATTTTTTTGCTTTTTATATTTATCTTAACCTAGGAAAAATGAAAAATTATTTTTTTGAAGCTTTTCTGATTTAATTGCAATAAAGGCTAATTAAAAAGTACTAAAAACTGATTAAAATAAAGAAAAATAGCAAACAGAACTAGAAAAATATGAAAAATTCAGAAAAAGTCTAAAATAATATTCTAAATCTATGAAAAATATAAAAACAATAGCTTATGTGTGAGAATATGAGGCTGCAGTGCAAACTGCTTATGAATAACCACTTAATGATAAGCCAAAGACCACAAATGGACACCAAATGAAAGCAGAAGCTAGATTATGCTATAAAAACCTAATACCAACTTATTTCAACTAATCTAAACATCTAAGATGCAAACTACAATGATATGGTGATTTAAAAACTCAAGTACCAAACCAGTTTTTCTCCTAACTTCTAGCTTAAGCATAAGCTTATTCAATAAGCTTATGCGAAAACCAAAACTGGAGACCTCAAGACCACCAGCTTAACTATCTCTAAACTGAGTTTCAAACCCTAAGGAGCTAAAACCAAACCTGTGCAAGGTCTGCAAGATGCCTGTCTCACACTCAGTGTATGCTGAGTGTGTGCACAGGGCACTTTTGAGCTTATAGAGCAGCTGATTTGAACTTTGTAAAAAATTACAAAAATTCTACAAAAATCATATTTCAACTCTTGACCAATTGAAGTTGTTGAGCCCAAAGTTTCAATGATTTTGAACCAGAAATGAAGCTATGATAAATCTAACTAGTTGGGTGAAAAACTGCTTTTCTCTCTTTTGACTTTTGACACAGAATTGGATATTTGACTTTTGTGAGTTTTGATCTTTAACAACTGAATGAAATTGATGTTTTATGATGTAATGAAGCTGAAATAGGCTATGTTATAAACTCCTATACCTAAATGCAAGTTTAGAGTAACTTATGTTGACTGATTAGAACATTAGATCAGTTAAGTCCAAATTTTGACTTTAAGAGATTATGCAGGCAATCTAAAGACTACAATTGATGCAAATAACCTATAAAAGACTAATTCCACTAACCTTTTTTACTGAACTGACCTCAAACTCAGTTTGACCTTATGATCCAAACACTGCTATATGGACAGATAAGCGAATTACTAACACTAAAAATACTATTCTTAAACCATGATCATGGTAAAACAAGTTCAAATGATGATGTGAAGGTTAAATGATGCAACTATACTAACTTAGCAATCAAATGAACATTATGCTAAATGTGCAGATTAAACTCAAAATATGCAGAATAATGTAGAAGCAGATTACAACTATTATCATAACTAAATAAGCACAATCATACTATAATCTACCTATTTGAACAGAGTTAAAGCAGGCTTAACAATGAACTTAAACTAAATGAGATCTAAGAAAGAAAATGGAACTCACAGAAGTCCAACCACAATGGTTTGCTAGACAATAAAGCGCACTTATCCTAACTTATATCAACCCCAATTCTAACTCAGTATCAACCCAAATCCAACACTGCATCAACCAATACCCATTTCCATATCTGTTTAACCCAAAGTTCCCCACAGTTGACTTTCGTTGACCATAGGCAATTATGCTTAAAAATGAATTATAAGCTTACTAAAAGCTATGGACAGCTTAAGTAAGCTTATTTGAGTTGTAATAAAGCTTATTGAAGCCTGGCTTAAGATAATTAAGACTGAAAAAAAAACTAAAATTTGAAAAATAAGAAACTTTAACCAAACTTTAAATAAGAACTTGAAATGAGTTACAACTGATACACTAACTTGAGTTCAATACAGGGAAGATTAAAGTTACAATTTAGAACTTAATTAAGATTTAAACAATAAAAACGACATACATGAAAACTGAAAACTAAAGACTACTTCCTTTCTCTCCTTCTCTTTCTTCTATTTATATGCAAAAGTCCTCCCACTTGTCTTCAGATCATTTCCCACTTCTTTTCACAGCCATTGGATCACTTGAGTGGTTTTTAGCCATTGATGGCTTTTTTGGCGGGAAATTTATATTTGCCAGGGGAGGGGGATTGAGTGCAATCTACAAGAAGCAATAAATGCATTTTGTTGTTTGGTGTTGAGGTGGAGTGATAAGGGTGTGGGAGGTGAGCTGGAGGTGAGGGACTATCTGGGTTTGCAGGTGAGCAGGTGAAGAAGGTGGAAAAAGGAGGGAAGGGATGACTTGTTTGACCGGGTATATTATTAGTGGACGGGGTCAAAAACAGGGGGGTCAAGGGTATTTGGCATGGGTCAAGGTCCAAGCAAAGGGTCAAGGTCCAATGGTTTGGTATTAATAACAAGGACCATTTTGTAATTTCTGATATTTGAGGGACCAAAACTGCCACATTTTCAAAGTTATTCAAAGGGACCAATTATGACAAGTTTCAATAGTACAAGGACCATAAAAGACATTTTCAAACTTCCAAGGACTATTTTTGCCAATTTTGAAACTTGAAGGACCAAACTTGTAAATTCTCAAAACTTTTGAAACTTTTCACCAAAGGACTAATTATGACACTTATGATTTCAAAAAGACCTTTGGTGACTTTTCGTTTAAAATAAGTGCTCAGGGACTATTTTTGACAAGATTTGAAAGTCGGGGGACTGAAACTGCCAATTATGCAAACTTAGCTTATTTTTCATCTAATTTTAAACATTTTGCATCTGAAACATATAAAATACAATTTTGAGATATTTTCAGTATTTTGATGCATTTATGAGCGTTTTTAAATGTTTTGCAGTTCAGATTTGACCAAAAATGATGAGTATTTACACACTCATCACAGACCGGGCCAACAGATTCAACCGGGAACCGGAGTCACCACCGGTTCGGCTAGCCCATAAAAGTCGTCCGAAAACGATATCGTTAAATCAATAGAGTTTAAAAATGCATACTAAAATAAATTTTCAAAAAATATTATTAAATCGCAAGAGTGCCTCGAGAAACAACATAAGCGCCTTTTGGAATTTTTTTAAAAAAACTTACCGTAAAAACAAAAAACTTTGTTTTATAAAAATCGGACGATTTTTTCAAAGCAAATGATGCAAAGGTGTAAAGTCCTAATTATATGATTATACACATTTACACATATCTATACTGCATTATAAAGCATTTGGGACATTCCTAAAGGTGAAGACTTAAAAAATTAAGATTCAACACCTTCTAATAATGACAAATTTTAATAAGTACATCTATAATAGCATTTGTTGCAACACTTTAAAACACTTTTTTATACATGTTTTTAAAAAAATACAAAGTAATTAATATAATAAAAAAACATCCATATCAATAAATACCTAATAAATGTTATTTTTAAAACAAAAAAATCTTCATGCAATTTATATGTAAACAAGTTCATGGTACATATACTTTTAAAAATGGACAGGGCCAACTGGTTCAACCGGGAACCGGAGTCACCACCGGTTCGGCTAGCCCATAGAAGTCGTCCGAAAACGATATCGTTAATTCAATAGAGTTTAAAAATGCATACTAAAATACAATGTTCAAAAAATATTATTAAATCGGAAGAGTGCATCGAGAACCAACATAAGCGCCTTTTGGAATTTTTTTAATAAAACTTACCGTAAAAACTAAAAACTTTGTTTTATAAAAATCGGACGATTTTTTCAAAGCAAAAGATGCAAAGGTGTAAAGTCCTAATTATATGATTATACACATTTACACGTATCTATACTATATTATAAAGCATTTGTAACATTCCTAAAAAGGAAGGCTTAAAAAATTAAGATTCAACACTTGCTAATAATAACAAATTTTAGTAAGTACATCTATAATAGCATTTGTTGCAACACTTTAAAGCACTTTTTTTTTACATGTTTTAAAAAAAATAATAAAAAAATACAAAGTAATTTAATATAAGAAAAAAAAAACGTCTATAACAATAAATACCTAATAAATGTTATTTTTAAAAGCCACAAATCTTCATGCAATTGATATGTAAACAAGTTCATGGTACATATAGTTTTAAAAAACAGACCGGGCCAACGGATTCAACCGGGAACCGGAGTCACCACCGGTTCGGCTAGCCCATAAAAGTCGTCCGAAAACGATATCGTTAAATCAATAGAGTTTAAAAATGCATACTAAAATAAATTTTCAAAAAATATTATTAAATCGCAAGAGTGCCTCGAGAATCAACATAAGCGCCTTTTGGAATTTTTTTAAAAAAACTTACCGTAAAAACAAAAAACTTTGTTTTATAAAAATCGGACGATTTTTTCAAAGCAAAGGATGAAAAGGTGTAAAGTCCTAATAATATGATTATACACATTTACACATATCTATACTACATTATAAAGCATTTGAGACATTCCTAAAAAGGAAGGCTTAAAAAAATAAGATTCAACACTTGCTAATAATGACAAATTTTAATAAGTACATCTGAAATAGCATTTTTTGCAACACTTTTAAGCACTTTTTTTAGACACGTTTTTAAAAGAATAATAAAAAAATACAAAGTTATTTAATGTAAGAAAAAAAATGTTCATAACATAAATATCTAATAAGTGTTATTTTTAAAACACCCCTAATATGAAAAATACTTGTTATTATACATATAGTACAAACTAATAAAACACACAAATATTCAAGCAATTTATATGTAAAAAATTTCATGGTACATATGGTTTTAAAAAACGGACCGGGCCAACGGGTTCAACCGGGAACCGTAGTCACCACCGGTTCGGCTAGCCCATAAAAGTCGTCCGAAAACGATATTGTTAAATCAATATAGTTTAAAAATGCATACTAAAATACAATGTTCAAAAAATATTATTAAATTGCATGAGTGCCTTGAGAATCAACATATGCGCCTTTTGGAAATTCTTTAATAAAACTTACCGTAAAAACTAAAAACTTTGTTTTATAAAAATCGGACGATTTTTCAAAGCAAAGGATGCAAAGATGTAAAGTCCTAATTATATGATTATACACATTTACACATATCTATACAACAATATAAAGCATTTGGGACATTCCTAAAAAGCAAGGCTTAAAAAATTAAGATTCAACACTTGCTAATAATGACAAATTTTAATAAGTACATCTACAATAGCATTTGTTGCAACACTTTAAAGCACTTTTTTTAGACATGTTTTTAAAAAATATAATAAAAAAACACAAAGTAATTTAATATAAGAAAAAAAACGTCCATAACAATAAATACCTAATAAATGTTATTTTTAAAACACCCCTAATATAAAAAATACTTGTTATTATACATATTGTACAAACTGGTAAAACACACAAATCTTCATGCAATCTATATGTAAACAAGTTCATGGTACAGATGGTTTTAAAAAACGGACCGGGCCAACGGATTTAACCGGGAACCAAAGTCACCACCGGTTCGGCTAGCCCATAAAAGTCGTCCGAAAACGATATTGTTAAATCAATAGAGTTTAAAAATGCATTCTAAAATACAATGTTCAAAAAATATTATTAAATCGCAATAGTGCCTCGAGAATCAACATATGCGCCTTTTGGAATTTTTTTAATTAAACTTACCGTTAAAACTAAAAAACTTTGTTTTATAAAAATCGAACGATTTTTTCAAAGCAAAGGATGCAAAGGTATAAAGTCCTAATTATATGATTATACACATTACACATATCTGTACTAAATTATAAAGCATTTGGGACATTCCTAAAAAGGAAGGCTTAAAAAATTAAGATTCAACACTTCCTAAAAATGACAAATTAAAGCATTTTTTTAGACATCTATAATAGCATTTGTTGCAACACTTTAAAGCATTTTTTTAGACATGTTTTTAAAATATATATATATATATATATATATATATATATATATATATATATATATATATATATATATATATATATATATATATATAAAAATATATATAGATATATATATATATATATATATATATATATATATATATATATATACAGAAAGTAATTTAATATAAGAAAAAAAACGTCCGTAACAATAAATACCTAATAAATGTTATTTTTAAACACACGTAGTATAAAAAATACTTGTTATTATACATATTTTGCAAACTAATAAAACACACAAATCTTCATGCAATTTATATGTAAAAAAGTTCATGGTACATATGGTTTTAAAAAACGGACCGGGTCAACGGGTTCAACCGGGAACCGGAGTCACCACCGATTCGGCTAGCCCATAAAAGTCATCCGATAACGATATTGTTAAATCAACAGAGTTTAAAAATGCATACTAAAATACAATGTTCAAAAAATATTATTAAAACGTAAGAGTTCCTCGATAATCAACATATGCGCCTTTTGGAATTTTTTTAATAAAACTTACCGCAAAAACTAAAAACTTTGTTTTATAAAAATCGGACGATTTTTTCAAAGCAAAGGATGCAAAGGTGTAAAGTCCTAATTATATGATTATACACATTTACACATATCTATACTACATTATAAAGCATTTGTGACATTCCTAAAAAGGAAGGCTTAAAAAATTAAGATTCAACACTTGCTAATATTGACAAATTTTAATAAGTACATCTATGATAACATTTGTTGCAACACTTTAAAGCACTTTTTTAGACATGTTTTAAAAAAATACAAAGTAATTTAATATAAGAAAAAAAAACGTCCATAACAATAAATACCTAATAAGTGTTATTTTTAAAACACCCGTAATATGAAAAATACTTGTTATTATACATATTATGCAAACTAATAAAATACACAAATCTTAATGCAATTTATATGTAAACAAGTTCATGGTACATATGGTTTTAAAAAACGGACTGGGCCAACGGGTTCAGCCGGGAACCGGAGTCACCACCGGTTCAGCTAGCCCATAAAAGTCATTCGATAACGATATTGTTAAATCAACAGAGTTTAAAAATGCATACTAAAATACAATGTTCAAAAAATATTATTAAATCGCAAGAGTGCCTCGAGAATCAACATATGCGACTTTTGGAATTGTTTTAATAAAACTTACAGCAAAAACTCAAAACTTTGTTTTATAAAAATCGGACGATTTTTTCAAAGCAAAGGATGCAAAGTTGTAAAGTCCTGATTATATGATTATACACATTTACACATATCTATACTACATTATAAAGCATTTGTGACATTCCTAAAAAGGAAGGTTTAAAAAATTAAGATTCAACACTTGCTAATATTGACAAATTTTAATAAGTACATCTATGATAACATTTGTTGCAACACTTTAAAGCACTTTTTTAGACATGTTTTAAAAAAATACAAAGTAATTTAATATAAGAAAAAAAAAACGTCCATAACAATAAATACCTAATAAGTGTTATTTTTAAAACACCCGTAATATGAAAAATACTTGTTATTATACATATTGTGCAAACTAATAAAATACACAAATCTTAATGCAATTTATATGTAAACAAGTTCATGGTACATATGGTTTTAAAAAACGGACCGGGCCAATGGGTTCAACCGGGAACCGGAGTCACCACCGGTTCAGCTAGCCCATAAAAGTCATTCGATAACGATATTGTTAAATCAACAGAGTTTAAAAATGCATACTAAAATACAATGTTCAAAAAATATTATTAAATCGCAAGAGTGCCTCGAGAATCAACATATGCGACTTTTGGAATTGTTTTAATAAAACTTACAGCAAAAACTCAAAACTTTGTTTTATAAAAATCGGACGATTTTTTCAAAGCAAAGGATCCAAAGTTGTAAAGTCCTAATTATATGATTATACACATTTACACATATCTATACTACATTATAAAGCATTTGTGACATTCCTAAAAAGGAAGGCTTAAAAAATTAAGATTCAACACTTGCTAATATTGACAAATTTTAATAAGTACATCTATGATAACATTTGTTGCAACACTTTAAAGCACTTTTTTAGACATGTTTTAAAAAAATACAAAGTAATTTAATATAAGAAAAAAAAACGTCCATAACAATAAATACCTAATAAGTGTTATTTTTAAAACACCCGTAATATGAAAAATACTTGTTATTATACATATTGTGCAAACTAATAAAATACACAAATCTTAATGCAATTTATATGTAAACAAGTTCATGGTACATATGGTTTTTAAAAAACGGACCGGGCCAACGGGTTCAACCGGGAACCGGAGTCACCACCGGTTCAGCTAGCCCATAAAAGTCATTCGATAACGATATTGTTAAATCAACAGAGTTTAAAAATGCATACTAAAATACAATGTTCAAAAAATATTATTAAATCGCAAGAGTGCCTCGAGAATCAACATATGCGACTTTTGGAATTGTTTTAATAAAACTTACAGCAAAAACTCAAAACTTTGTTTTATAAAAATCGGACGATTTTTTCAAAGCAAAGGATGCAAAGTTGTAAAGTCCTAATTATATGATTTTACACATTTACACATATCTATACTACATTATAAAGCATTTGTGACATTCCTAAAAAGGAAGGCTTAAAAAATTAAGATTCAACACTTGCTAATATTGACCAATTTTAATAAGTACATCTATGATAGCATTTGTTGCAACACTTTAAAGCACTTTTTTAGACATGTTTTAAAAAAAATACAAAGTAATTTAATATAAGAAAAAAAAAAGTCCATAACAATAAATACCTAATAAGTGTTATTTTTAAAACACCCCTAATATGAAAAATACTTGTTATTATACATATTGTACAAACTAATAAAACACACAAATCTTCAAGCAATTTATATGTAAAAAATTTCATGGTACATATGGTTTTAAAAAACGGACCGGGCCAACGGGTTCAACCGGGAACCGTAGTCACCACCGGTTCGGCTAGCCCATAAAAGTCGTCCGAAAACGATATTGTTAAATCAATATAGTTTAAAAATGCATACTAAAATACAATGTTCAAAAAATATTATTAAATCGCATGAGTGCCTTGAGAATCAACATATGCGCCTTTTGGAAATTTTTTAATAAAACTTACCGTAAAAACTAAAAACTTTGTTTTATAAAAATCGGACGATTTTTTCAAAGCAAATGATGCAAAGTTGTAAAGTCCTAATTATATGATTATACACATTTACACATATCTATACTACATTATAAAGCATTTGTGACATTCCTAAAAAGGAAGGCTTAAAAAATTAAGATTCAACACTTGCTAATATTGACCAATTTTAATAAGTACATCTATGATAGCATTTGTTGCAACACTTTTTTAGACATGTTTTAAAAAAAATACAAAGTAATTTAATATAAGAAAAAAAAACGTCCATAACAATAAATACCTAATAAGTGTTATTTTTAAAACACCCCTAATATGAAAAATACTTGTTATTATACATATTGTACAAACTAATAAAACACACAAATCTTCAAGCAATTTATATGTAAAAAATTTCATGGTACATACGGTTTTAAAAAACGGACCGGGCCAACGGGTTCAACCGGGAACCGTAGTCACCACCGGTTCGGCTAGCCCATAAAAGTCGTCCGAAAACGATATTGTTAAATCAATATAGTTTAAAAATGCATACTAAAATACAATGTTCAAAAAATATTATTAAATCGCATGAGTGCCTTGAGAATCAACATATGCGCCTTTTGGAAATTTTTTAATAAAACTTACCGTAAAAACTAAAAACTTTGTTTTATAAAAATCGGACGATTTTTCAAAGCAAATGATGCAAAGATGTAAAGTCCTAATTATATGATTATACACATTTACACATATCTATACAACAATATAAAGCATTTGGGACATTCCTAAAAAGGAGGGCTTAAAAAATTAAGATTCAACACTTGCTAATAATGACAAATTTTAATAAGTACATCTACAATAGCATTTGTTGCAACACTTTAAAGTACTTTTTTTAGACATGTTTTAAAAAAAATACAAAGTAATTTAATATAAGAAAAAAAAAAGTCCATAACAATAAATACCTAATAAGTGTTATTTTTAAAACACCCGAAATATGAAAAATACTTGTTATTATACATATTGTGCAAACTAATAAAACACACAAATCTTAATGCAATTTATATGTAAACAAGTTCATGGTACATATGGTTTTAAAAAACAGACCGGGCCAACGGGTTCAATCGGGAACCGGAGTCACCACCGGTTCGGCTAGCCCAGAAAAGTCGTCCGATAACGATATTGTTATATCAACAGAGTTTGAAAATGCATACTAAAATACAATGTTCAAAAAATATTATTAAATCGCAAGAGTGCCTCGAGACTCAACATATGCGCCTTTTGGAATTTTTTTAATAAAACTTACCGCAAAAACTAAAAACTTTGTTTTAAAAAAATCGGACGATTTTTTCAAAGCAAAGGATGCAAAGGTGTAAAGTCCTAGTTATATTATTATACACATTTACACATATCTATACAACATTATAATGCATTTGGGACATTTCTAAAAAGGAAGGCTTAAAAAATTAAGATTCAACACTTGCTAATAATGACAAATTTTAATAAGTACATCAATAATAGCATTTTTCGCAACACTTTAAAGCACTTTTTTTAGACATGTTTTTAAAAAAATAATAAAAAAATACAAAGTAATTTAATATAAGAAAAAAAAACGTCCATAAAGATAAATACCTAATAAATGTTATTTTTAAAAAACCCCTAATATGAAAAATACTTATTATTATACATATTGTACAAAGTAATAAAACACACGAATCTTCATGCAATTTGTATGTAAATAAGTTCATGGTACATATGGTTTTAAAAAAACAGACCGGGCCAACGGATTCAACCGGGAACCAGAGTCACCACCGGTTCGGCTAGCCCATAACAGCCGTCCGAAAACGATATTGTTAAATCAATAGAGTTTAAAAATGCAAACTAAAATACAATGTACAAAAAATATTATTAAATCGCAAGAGTGCCTCGAGAATCAACATATGCGCCTTTTGAAATTTTTTTAATTAAACTTACCGTTAAAACTAAAAACTTTGTTTTATAAAAATCGAATGATTTTTTCAAAGTAAAGGATGCAAAGGTATAAAGTCCTAATTATATGATTATACAGATTACACATATCTGTACTAAATTATAAAGCATTTGGGACATTCCCAAAAAAGAAGGCTTAAAAAATTAAGATTCAACCCTTGCTAAAAATGACAAATTTTAATAAGTACATCTATAATAGCATTTGTTGCAACACTTTAAAGCACTTTTTTAGACATGTTTTTAAAAAAATATATATATATACAAAGTAATTTAATATAAGGAAAAAAAATGTCAATAACAATAAATACCTAATAAATGTTATTTTTAAAACACACGTAATATAAAAAATACTTGTTATTATACATATTCTGCAAACTAATAAAACACACAATTTTTCATGCAATTTATATGTAAACAAGTTCATGGTACATATGGTTTTAAAAAAAGGACCGGGCCAACGGGTTCAACCGGGAACCGGAGTCACCAACGGTTCGGCTAGCCCATAAAAGTCATCCGATAACGATATTGTTAAATCAACAGAGTTTAAAAATGCATACTAAAATACAATGTTCAAAAAATACTATTAAATCGCAAGAGTGCCTCGAGAATCAACATATGCGCCTTTTGGAATTTTTTTAATAAAACTTACCGCAAAAACTAAAAACTTTGTTTTATAAAAATCGGACGATTTTTTCAAAGCAAAAGATGCAAAGGTGTAAAGTCCTTACTATATGATTGTACACATTTACACATATCCATACTACATTATAAAGCATTTGGGACATTCCTAAAAAGGAAGGCTTAAAAAATTAAGATTTAACACTTGCTAATATTGACAAATTTTAATAAGCACATCTATGATAGCATTTGTTGCAACACTTTAAAGCACTTTTTTAGACATGTTTTAAAAAAAATACAAAGTAATTTAATATAAGAAAAAAAACGTTCATAACAATAAATATCTAATAAGTGTTATTTTTAAAACACCCATAATATGAAAAATACTTGTTATTATACATATTGTGTAAACTAATAAAACACACAAATCTTAATGCAATTTATATGTAAACAAGTTCATAGTACATATGGTTTTAAAAAACGGACGGGCCAACGGGTTCAACCGGGAACCGGAGTCACCACCGGTTCGGCTAGCTCATAAAAGTCGTCCGATAACGATATTGTTAAATCAACAGAGTTTAAAAATGCATACTAAAATACAATGTTCAAAAAATATTATTAAATCGCAAGAGTGTCTCGAGAATTAACATATGCGCCTTTTGGAATTTTTTTAATAAAACTGTTGGAATCACTCCTAAACCTAAATCAAGTGTTAGTAATTCACATGTAATAGTTAGCTTAATTATGGCCTTTATGTTTGTTATTAGCTTAAGCTTATGTAGAAGGCCCATGAGCTTAGGCTCATGTCCATTAAGGAAAGGAAGGGAGTAGGAGTGTTGCCCTAGCTCCCCTTCCTATAAATACTCTTGTATAACCCTCACTTGAGGGTTGGTTGTTCAATGCATTTCATTTCCTACGCCTAACTGTTATATATTATCGTGTGTGTGTTTTGTATTTGTTCAACCCATATATTCTCTTCTCCATTTCTTCTATTGATGCTTGTGTTGTAAACCTAGTGACCTAACAGTGGTATCAATCGCCTACTAGTTGGGTGAATCGTATTGTTTTTGAAATGGGTTTCGGTCCTACGCGTAAAACGTACGAGATACTTTGGTTCGCTTAAAAACACGTTTTTTACACTTTTTAATCCAAGATTCTTGTCCTTTCAATGTTTTAAGGTGTTAAAATAACTGTTTTTGGCAAAAAGTTTCAAACTTTACGCGTGGATATTCGTTTTTGAGCTTGTTTTTGTTCGTGGGTTTCATCCTACGCGTAACCGTGTTTTATGCTTTGGATCATCAAATTTCACACTCTTGTGTTCTTTTGGTGATATTGAAGCTATTTCATCACACAAAAACTGGTTTAGAAACATCTGTGGGCAAAATCATTTTTACGAGTAAAGCTACGCGTATCAAAACCCTAAACTTACGCGTAACTTTATCCTTGGTTTGATCTTCAGTTTCATGGTTTACTCCGTGTTTTCTTGCTTGGATAAGCCTGAAAATACGTCGACTTGGGATATCTTTTGCACTTTGATAGTGTAAAAGATCACTTGGGCTAAAAACCCTAATCTTACGCATAAGCATAAGCTTACGCGTAGAACATCCTACGCATAAGATTCATCTTACGCCTAAGCCTAGTCTTACGCATAAGGTAATCCTACGCCTAAGCTTTCTACGCCTAACTTACTGTTTACGCATAACTTTAGTGCTTTTTTCCCTGCTTACGCGTAAGCTAAACCTACGCGTAACTCTTGCTGTTATGCGTAACTTTGGTGTTTTTACGCATAAGTGCTACTTGGTTTATTGTGATTTCTACGCCTAAGGATACTTCATCAACAAAGGTTCATTCGACTACAAAGATCCATTTTATAACACAAGTGTTTCAACATGTCACAACCACCATACTCTAACTATTTCCCTCACACTTACACTCAACGACAACAACAACTAAGTCCACAACATCAACTAAGTCCACAACATCAACAATGGAATCAACAAGCAATTTATCAACAACAATTTAATCAACAACATACTCCACAACTTGGAGCAATTCCACCACCACAAATGGTTCAACCACCACCAAGTCTTCAAGTTCAACCCTACACAAACGATTTCAATCAACATCCATCAAGGAAAACTATGAAGGAACCCACTTGGTTTGCAAAGATGTGTGAAGCTTTAAGCAGCCAGCAATCAATTCATGAGGCTGGCTCACTTGATAGACCTCCAATGCTCACTCCAGGAAACTACGATCAATGGGTAATTAGGTTCTTTAGGTTTTGTGATCTGAAGAAGCCACATGGAAAGTTCTTAAAGAAGGTTATCTTGGAAGGTCCATTTCAGATGCCTACTGTCATTATACCTGGAGATCCGAATGCTAATCCACCAAGAGATGAACAATCAAACATTGCTACTGTTGCAGACCTGAATCCAGAAGAACTTCTACACTATGAAGCTGATGAGCTTGCAATGCAATATATCCTTTTAGGATTACCAAACCCAATTCTTCGAAGTGTTGATGCTCAAAAGACTGCAAAGGCAATGTGGGAACACATTCATCTACTTATGGAAGGATCTGCACTCAATCAGGAGGATATGGAATCCAAAATTTACTTGGCTTATGAACACTTCTTGATTGAACCTGGAGAGACACTAGAGTCTTATCATCATAGATTCTCAGACATCATCAATGATTTGGATAAACACAACATCATCATGCCAAGAATTGCAGTTAATACTAAGTTCCTGAGTAGTCTTGGTCCTGAATGGGAGAAGTATGTCATTTTTCTCCGTCAAGCGAAGAACATGCATCATTCTACATACGGATTGTTGTACGATTACTTGAAGCCTCATGAAAAGGAAGTTGATAGGGAAAGGATTCTCCGTGCTCAAATTGCTTCACCTTCACATCCGGAAAATCAACAACTTGCCTTGTATGCTCAAAACAGTTATCCTCCTCAACCAGCAACTCAACCAACTGCCACTATCACACCAAATGATCAATCACAG
>BPTQ01000006.1:120834689-120866836 GCA_019973895.1 Chrysanthemum seticuspe | reverse complement strand
AGAGGCCCATATTACTGTCATCCGTAGACTTTACCTGGAAGGTTCTATTGGAAGAAATTCTTGAAAGGTACACCGAAGAAGTCTAGTGTTTTGGATTTCTTGGATTAATGGGTAACTAGCATCAAAGGACCTCATTCGTAACCTCCAGATAGTTCACTCGGTCGGAGTACTTAACTAACAACCGACGAATTTCGAAGTGTGTAGAAACGTTTGGTTCACCCAAGGAAGTATCACAAGGAACTACCTACAACTAACTTTTGCAAACACATCCCAACTTGAACTTCTGAACCACCACCAACTTGGTAAACACCACCACCTTACTTACACTCAACGACAACAACAACTAAGTCCACAACATCAACTAAGTCCACAACATCAACAATGGAATCAACAACAAGCAATTTATCAACAACAATTTAATCAACAACATACTCCACAACTTGGAGCAATTCCACCACCACAAATGGTTCAACCACCACCAAGTCTTCAAGTTCAACCCTACACAAACGTTTTCAATCAACATCCATCAAGGAACACTATGAAGGAACCCACTTGGTTTGCAAAGATGTGTGAAGCTTTAAGCAGCCAACAATCAATTCATGAGGCTGGCTCACTTGATAGACCTCCAATGCTTACTCCAGGAAACTACGATCAATGGGTAATTAGGTTCTTTAGGTTTTGTGATCTGAAGAAGCCACATGGAAAGTTCTTAAAGAAGGTTATCTTGGAAGGTCCATTTCAGATGCCTACTGTCATTATACCCGGAGATCCGAATGCTAATCCACCAAGAGATGAACAATCAAACATTGCTACTGTTGCAGACCTGAATCCAGAAGAACTTCTACACTATGAAGCTGATGAGCTTGCAATGCAATATATCCTTTTAGGATTACCAAACCCAATTCTTCGAAGTGTTGATGCTCAAAAGACTGCAAAGGCAATGTGGGAACACATTCATCTACTTATGGAAGGATATGCACTCAATCAGGAGGATATGGAATCCAAAATTTACTTGGCTTATGAACACTTCTTGATTGAACCTGGAGAGACACTAGAGTCTTATCATCATAGATTCTCAGACATCATCAATGATTTGGATAAACACAACATCATCATGCCAAGAATTGCAGTTAATACTAAGTTCCTGAGTAGTCTTGGTCCTGAATGGGAGAAGTATGTCATTTTTCTCCGTCAAGCGAAGAACATGCATCATTCTACATACGGATTGTTGTACGATTACTTGAAGCCTCATGAAAAGGAAGTTGATAGGGAAAGGATTCTCCGTGCTCAAATTGCTTCACCTTCACATCCGAAAAATCAACAACTTGCCTTGTATGCTCAAAACAGTTATCCTCCTCAACCAGCAACTCAACCAACTGCCACTATCACACCAAATGATCAATCACAGCAATCTCAACATAATCAATTGGTTCCTTACAACAACAACAATGATCAGGCACTTTATAGTCAAGCTAATGAGGAATCTGATCCGTTCCAAGCATTGCAACAAGGATTTGTTATGATTTCTAATGCTTTTGGCCGTTATACAAACAAATCCAACAATTGCATTCATTCCTCATCAAACACAAGGAATCAGGCTATTGTGAACAATGGACGAGTTGAAGTTCAGAATCGTGGTTATGGTCGTCAGATGGGCGGTGGTCAAGGGTTTAATGCTATGGGTAGGAATAACAATAGAGCTCAAGTGGTGGAACAAGGAAATGCTCAGAATGGGTTGAATGATCTTCGATGCTACAATTGCAATGAGAAGGGACACCTGGCTAATGCATGCCCAAAGCCGAGGACTAGGGGCAGTGCTTATCACAAGGAGGCTTTACTTTTGGCTCTTAAGGATGAAGCTGGTGGAACTCTCACAGACAAATAACACAGTTTCATGGCAGATGCAGACTCAGATGATGATATGGAGGACTTGCAGGCCAATGCAGCTGTTATGTTGATGGCTAATATGCATGAGTTACACATGAGTGACACAGGCCCAATGTATGACACTGATGGCTTGTCTCAGGTACCCGAACAAACCATATTTATCTCTGATCTAATATCTCCGCCAACATCTGAATCCGGCAAGGCTCAGAATGTTCAAAATGAGTCATCCACATTTCATTCCGACGATTTTCAATTTGACCCCGTAGTTACATTTGACGATCAAGATGATCTTATGGTTTCCATTGATAATCAAATTGACTCTGTGGTTATACTTAAGGATCTAAATAATGATCATGTGGTGACTCACGTTGAACACGCCGAACTTGTGCCTCGTCCAGATGTTGATCTGTGGCTTAAAAACCAACAATCCATAGTGGAAGAATGTCGTGCAGTAAATCAGGACTTAAAAAGTAAAAATGCACTGTTAACCAAGGATTTTGAATGTTTACAAAAGCAACTCAACTTTTTCAAAACTCAAGAAAAGCGTGAAAAAGGTTTTGAAGCCGCCTTTGCTAAATCTCATCAAAACGAAAAATATTTAGACAGACAGATGCGTGATCTAGCCGCTTCGAAGAATGCTTTGTTGTCTGAAATAGAACAACTGAAACATGAACATAAAAAGCAAATTAACCCTCTCACCTTGGAAAATCAAAAAGCTAAGGTTGAGTTGTTAACTTGTCAAAAACAGTTCTCTGCATACAAAAAGCATTCAACAAAACGAATAGATGATCATCTTGAAGAAATTATCGGCTTGCAAAACAAACTTAAAGAGTTTAAAATTGTTGTTTACAAACATGGTGAGTCAGTAACTGCTATTGAAAAGTTTACTTTAAAACCCAATCCAAATGGATATGGACCGAATCTTGCTAATTACAAACCTAAGCTTTCAACCAAAGCATTCAAACCAAATCCTGAAGTTTCCAGTGCAAAATATAAAATTGATAATTCTGTTATGAGTGTTGTTGAATATCATCATCAAGAGGAATTAGATGCAGAAGAAGAGAGTCGATCAAAATTAGAAACTGTTGTTTACAACAAACCTTTTAATTATTCAAAACCGGTTACTTTCGTCACACCAACGGATTCTTCTA
The DNA here is from genome assembly GCA_019973895.1 of Chrysanthemum seticuspe. NCBI lineage: Eukaryota > Viridiplantae > Streptophyta > Magnoliopsida > Asterales > Asteraceae > Chrysanthemum > Chrysanthemum seticuspe. The sequence goes on along the minus strand of BPTQ01000006.1, from coordinate 120,863,798 downwards.
ACACACCAAGGGTTATCATAAAAACGTCTGAGTCTTCTAATGTTAATCCCCAACCAGATTATGCACAAATTTATGGTCCTTTACCTTCCATCAGTGAAGTAAACTCAAAACCTGAAAATCGCAAAATTCTTAGATATTTTGACATTTTCATGGCTGACCTCAAAACTTTACAACATGAGATAGAATATCATTCTGAAATCAAAGTTCAACATTTTCAATCGCCTCTGGCGCGAGAACAAAGAGACATTTTTCAGAAAAATCTTTTACCAAATGTTAAAAATTTGAAAAATTGTGCATTGTCTTGGGAACAGGACTTTCATAAGGAACTTGGAGTGATGAAGGTCGTTTTCGAGAAAACAGAAACATCTATTTCTAATACTAAACGTAAAAAGAAAATGTTGAGAAAAGATGTTGATCGACTCTTGAATGATGTTATCTGTGCTCATATCCATAATGTTGTGTTATTGAATTCTTTGTCATATGAATCTGATTATATCTATGCTGATACTATTGATAATGTTGTAACTGTTGAGAATACTGATAATGTGCTTCAGATCGAGTCTTTAAAAGTTGAAAATGAACGTCTCTTAAACGAGCTTTCAAATGCAAAACGTCGTCTTCAATGGTGTCAAAAAGATTTTCAAAATCGTGAACTTTCTTTGCAAAACAAAATCCACCAGTTGCAATCAAACAATTTTAATACAAAATTTGAGCAACTAGATGGTCAAAACGTGTCTTTGAAAAGTCAAATCTCAAAATATGAACAAGAACTTGTAAAAGTTAAACAGGAATATGGTGTCATATTTGATTTACTCAATAAGACTCGTCATGAAGAATCAAACGAACTTGATCATTATCTTGCACACACTAGAGAAGTAATGAATTTTGCTGGTAATATTCGTTCTGAAAATCAAGATTTGATTCACACTATCTTTAAGTTAAGAGAAATGTTAGGAAAGTATGAACTACTTCCGCCTACTGTGATTAAGAGAACAACACCAGTAACACTTAGTAATCGTGAACCTAGAATGCCTACTGCCAAAACTCAAGTTGCTAACGAGCTTCCTTCTACTGAAACAGGAATAGTTGCCTCTTTTCCAAACGTCCGCACTTCACAGCCTAGGAGCACTACATCGAAGAATAGGAAGTTGCGACATAAGAAAAGATCAATAAGGAATGCTAAAGTAGAAGAACACCCTAGGACTATGAATAAGACTCACGTTGCTTCCACTATAGATATTGCGTCTGGAAAATGTAATAGAAATAGTGATGTAACGAATTCTAAACCTTTAAGTACTTTTGATATTCAGTCTGATGCACCTTGTGTTATTTGTCGTAAAAGTATGAATTCTGATTGTCATGACAAATGTGTTGCTAAAGCTATCATCTCTCGTTTACGGAATCCTAAGAATCAGAATACCTCTAGGCCCACTAACCTTTCTAAGTCTGTGCTTGGTAAACCGCCCTCTTTAGATTCTAGGAAACTCATTGCTGTCCCTGTAGCTCCAGTTTCACCTCCAAAGAATGTAGTACCACCTAGTGCATTCACTAAGACTAAAGAAAATAGTAGTTATAGATGGCAGAAATGGATATATAACACACTAGGATTTAAATGGATGCCTAAAGTTATTGATGTGTGTATGTCTACTATAACTGCTCTGGAACCCTCTAACATTTCGGGTTCCACATCTACTTCTATTCCATCTGTGTCGTCTGTGTGTAATGCAGGTGATACAAATCATTCTCTGGATTGTTGATAGCGGATGTTCCCGACACATGACAGGCAACCTTAAACTATTATCAAACTTTATTGCAAAGTTCATTGGCACTGTCAGATTCGGGAATGATCACTTCGCAGCTATCATGGGCTACGGAGACTATATCAATGGGAACATCAAAATTAGCAGGGTTTATTATGTGGAAGGCCTTGGTCACAATCTGTTTTCAGTAGGTCAGTTCTGTGATGGAGATTTGGAGGTTGCTTTCAGGGAGAAATCTTGTTTCATTCGTGATCTACAAGGAAACGATCTTATGTCTGGCTCACGTAACTCAAGTCTTTACACTATCTCTATGCAAGACATGGTCGCGTCATCTCCCATCTGCTTACTTTCAAAGGCAACATCTACAAAATCATGGCTATGGCACTGTCGTCTCTCACATTTAAACTTTCAAACTATAACCAATCTTGCTCGACACAAACTAGTTGAAGGACTCCCACGATTCCGGTATTCTAAAGATCACCTTTGCTCAGCCTGTGAACAAGGGAAAATCACTCGTGCTCATTTTCTTTCAAAGGTGGAACACAGCTCTCAGCATGTGCTTCATCTTCTTCACATGGACTTGTGTGGCCCGATGCGCGTGCAAACGATTAATGGCAAACGCTACATCTTGGTAATTGTTGATGACTACTCACGCTGGACTTGGGTCTACTTTCTTCGAAGCAAAGACCAAGCTCCAAAGATGATCATCACCTTTCTCACAAACATACAGGTTCAGCTCCGAAACACCGTCAGACGAATCAGAACAGACAAAGGAACTGAATTTGTTAACCAAGCCCTTCGTGAATTTTATGAGAAAGTGGGAATTCCGCATCAGACATCTATTGCACGTACACCAGAACAAAACGGAGTTGTTGAAAGACGAAACCGAACGTTAGTGGAAGCTGCAAGAACAATGTTAATCAATGCTAAACTTCCAGATTAGTTATGGGCAGAAGATGTATCTACTGCATGCTATACTCAAAACCGTTCTATGATTACTAAACGCCACAACAAAACACCGTTTGAGCTTCTCCACAACCATAAACCGAATCTCAAACACTTTCATGTATTTGGCTCCCTTTGTTATCCGAATAATGATCGTGATGATTTTGGAAAGCTCAAAGCCAAAGCTGACATTGGAGTCTTTATTGGATATTGTGAGAATTCTAAAGTTTACCGGATCTGGAATCGTCGTACAAAACAGGTTATGGAAACGATTCATGCTCATTTTGATGAACTTACGGAAATGGCTTCTGAGTATAACAGCTTAGAACCCGGTCACAACCGCTTAAACTTTCCCCAAACCCCATCATCAGCTGAACAAAGCCCCCAGCTCACTCGTCAACAAATGGAAAGGCTATTTGCTCCGCTGTTCAGTGATGATATTGATGAACGTGCTACAAGTGTATCCGCTGTTTCCGCTGCTCAACCTGATAATATTCTTATACCTGATACACCTGCTACAATAACTACTGTTGCAAAAGCACCACCAGTTGACTCCACCACAACAGTTGAACAAACCGCCTCCAACAATGATGAACCGGCTGATGATGTTCTTAATGAAGTACCCCCACCTGCGGATTTTGATCCAAATGCGTTCTTTAACCCGTTTGCAAATGAGACTGCTGCACCAGATGTCGCGGAATCTTCAACAAGCCATTTGAATCCTCAAAATCTGCACAATGTATACCAACATCAACCCTCTACACATCGATGGACAAAAGACCATCCTCTGGAAAATATTATTGGCAACCCGAATCAACCAGTCATTACGAGACAACGTCTTCACTCAAATGGTGAACATTGCATTTATGCACTCACTGTCTGCCAATCTGAGCCTAAAAACATTAAAGACGCAATGACAAAAGACAACTGGATTGAATCCATGCAAGAAGAACTCAACCAATTCAAACGTCTTGAAGTATGGGAACTGGTTGAAAGACCAACAGGGGTCTACGTAATTGGTCTCAAATGGATTTGGAAGAACAAATTGGATGCTGAAGGGAACGTAATCTGAAACAAGTCACGTCTAGTTGCTAAGGGTTATCGTAAGGAAGAGGGTATAGACTTTGAAGAATCTTTTGCTCCGGTTGCTCGTCTTGAGGCTGTTCGGATATTTCTCGCGTTCGCGGCTCATATGAATATGACGGTCTATCAGATGGATGTCAAAACTGCATTTCTCAATGGACAACTTAAAGAAACGGTTTATGTCAGCCAACCAGATGGATTCGTTGATCCTGAGTTCCCGAACCATGTCTACAAACTCAACAAAGCTCTGTATGGTTTCAAACAAGCTCCTCAGGCATGGTACGATAAGCTATCATCTTTCCTCATTGCCAATAATTTCACCAAAGGTTCGGTCGACCCTACTCTTTTTATACAATATCACGGGGCACATATCTTAATTGTTCAAATTTACGTGGATGACATCATTTTTGGGTCTACACATAAAAAGTACTCAATCGCTTTTGCAAAACTAATGAAGAAAAATTTTGAAATGTCCATGATGGGTGAACTTACATTCTTTCTAGGACTGCAAGTTCATCAATCACCCCGTGGTATTTTCTTGAGTCAGTCCAAATATGCCCTTGAATTGTTAAACAAATTTGGAATGAAAACCTGTGACACTTATGCCACACCCATAACTCATACCAAGAAGCTAGATGCTAATTTACATGGGAAACTTGTCGACCCTACAAAATACCGGAGTATCATTGGGTCCCTCATGTATCTAACTGCTAGCAGACCTGATATTGTCTTTGCCGTTTATCTATGCTCCCGTTATCAGTCGAGACCAAGTGAAACCCACCTCTCTGAGGCTAAAAGAATCCTCCGATACATCAAGGGAACCATTTACTTGGGGATTTGGTATCCGAAGGATTCTGGTTTTGAACTAATCGCTTTTTCAGATGCTGATCACACAGGATGTTTAGATTCACGGAAAAGTACTTAGGAGCACTACAATTTCTTGGTGATAAACTGGTGTCCTGGCAATCGAAGAAGCAGGATTGTACATCGCTGTCATCAACCGAAGTAGAATATGTAGCCATGTCAGCGTGTTGTGCTAAAGTCATTTGGATGAGAACACAACTCAAAGACTATGGTTACGTATTTGACAGAATCCCGATGTACTGCGACAATCGGAATGCTATTGCGATCTCGTGCAACTCAGTTCAGCACTCGAAATCAAAACACATCGATCTTCATTATCATTTCATCAAGGACCATGTGGAACAGGGTACAGTTGAATTATACTTCGTAGGTACAGAATACCAATTGGCAGATCTTCTCACCAAAGCCTTGCCTCCCGCTCGGTTTAATGAGTTGGTCCACCGGATTGGTATGCGGTGTTTGACTCAAGAGGAATTGGATGAACTCTTAAAACAGTCTTAAAAAACCAGTCAAACACCAAAATCTCTTTTGTAAATAATTTTTCAAAAACCAAATACAAAAATATAAAATCAGATAAATCAACAAAAATATTCTTCTATCTATTTTTCTCTTAACATTGCAAGTACATTTCTTCCGTCAACACTATAATCTTTCAAAATTCAGTATTTTTTCCGATCAAGCGTTGAGGGGGAGAAAATTTAACACTAAACTGTTTCAAAATAACCGTTTACTTGCATGTTACCTTATCCTGGTTGTCTCTTTAATATTGGTGGTCACATTTCTGGTTTACTGACACTCCTCGGACTAAAATTTATAACCTTTCATTATTTCTTAAGTCGAGGGGGAGTGTCGTCAAATTTATTTCCAAGTATTCTTCATTTGGTAACCAAAATGGAAGTTAAAAGGCTTTGAATGAAAATAGAAAAGGTGGAGGGACTAAAACTGTCAAAAGCTTAAAGTATTTTTCTAATATACTCTCCACCTAACCTTCACTTCACATTTATTACACACAACTAACTCATCCTACGCCTAAGAATCGTTCAAAAAAATCCGTGTTTTGGATCATAATTTCGTAAGTGGTTTAATGTTTCTTACATGTTTTCAAACAATGGTTTTGATTTTTGCATCAATCCAACAGTCAAAATGGTGTATATGCTTGATTTTGTGTTCTACGTATATGCGTATGAACACATGATTAAGATTGTGTGTTTGTGGTTAAAAATATAGTGTCAAAACGTTTCTATTACATTAATGATATCATTTTTATCCTCAAAATGCACCCAGATACACGAATTGATGGATTTTGGAAATTAGGGTTTATGCGTGGGTTTGGGTGTTTTCATATGTGAACGTTTTTTGGTAATAAAGATTGTTATAATAGGTTGTTGTCAAGTTGAATTGATCATATCTAGGCCCAGATTTCACCCAGAAACACTAATGATTCATGAATTGAAATTTAGGGTTTATGTTCATACGGTTTGGGTATTTTTGATTCATGACTTGTTTGATGTTAAAACTTGGATAAAACAACTCTATAGGCTTCCTAGACTTACCAGAAAAACTTTGGTGCAAATCCTATGGCTAAATTTCATATGCGTAATTCATGAACGTTAGGGTTTAGTCTTACGCGTAAGACTTTTTACGCATAAATTGTTTGATAAGTTTTCATGCCATGATCTGTTTTAGAAAGAATGAATGTGTCAATATTGATGTTATGATGATTTTATTTCAGGTTTACATCATGTAATAATCAGAATCAAGGTTATTGAACATCTACACATAAGGATCACCTTACGCGTAGAAGGTTATGCGTAAGAGAAATCTTACGCGTAGCGTTTACGCGTAAGGTTCTACAAAGGGACTACGCGTATCCTGTGAAGGATATGCGTAAACAGTGACCTCTACGCATAAGGTCTACTCTTACGAGTAAGCCTTACGCGTAAGGTTTTATATGCGCTTACACGTAAGCTCTATGCATAAGGTCCCCTGTTCCTACGTGTAATATTTCTTACGCGTAAGTCAGGATCCTACGCATAAGCTTGTGTCTACGCGTATAACTCCTGATTACGCATAAGCTACCATTTCTACGCCTAAGCCTTGATTAAACCTTCATTATGAATTGTTATGCGGGCAAACTTGTAAATAAATGAATCATAACGTCACGAATCCAATAATGTCACTAATAAACTTAAATGTGTAATGTGTTGTTAAAATTTTGTGATAACATAAACTTTAAAACTTAAAGTTAACTAACTCACGAAACTTATCACGACGTCATTAGACTATTGGACAAACAAGTGATTTTGGACTCGTAACAATCATAGACATAGCACATTCAATAATTAGTCAATAAAACCTTCTGTTGACTAACATTATGTCTTTCGATATGTTGGTTCTTTTGGCTAAATGTGTTTCAAATCACGACATGGAAGCTCAAATGAATGTGGATGCACCAAACGTTCTCACAATTGCTGATATCTTCCCGCATGGCTATCCAATGAAGATTAGAAAGAACAATCTCAGAGTTGACTTTGAAACTCTCACCTGCTCGGAATCTTCTTGTCTTATTGCAGTGGATATTCTGAAGAACCATCCCTATCAGAACATGCTCACCAACTCTGCCACTGTTCCGTAGATCTACATACAGTAATTCTGGAATACAATGCAGATGATCAAAGGTCAAAATGCTATGACGGTGACGCTCAATCACAAGCAAATCACCATTACTCCTGCAGACTTAAGGGCTGTTCTCCTCATTCCTGACATCATACCAACTGAATTCTCTGCTGCACCTACTGAAGAGACTGTTCTGCAATTCTTGATTGATATTGGGTACGAAGAAGCTTCAGGGGTTATTAATAAGCATTCTCACGTGGATCTTAAAAACATTCCTCAGCCTTGGAGAACCCTTTATATCATCATCACAAAATCCATTTCTGGTCGTGACAGCGGCTATGAGCATCCCAAGCTCGTAGAACTGCAAATCTTTTGGGCTCTGATCAACATGAAACACATCAAAGTTGAAGCTCTGATATGGGATGACATGATGACATTCCTCAAAAAGCTTGGCTTAAATATTCCTTATATCAGATATACAAAACTGTTGATCCAAAGAGCACTTGGATACAACCCTGATATCCCCAAAAGAATCAATGACCCCGACAATCTTGACGTGTTGTCCGAACCTACTCTAACAGTCAGATTTAAGGAGTCAACTACCAAGAAACAAGGTGCTGTGTTGCCGGATCTCCTTCTCTCAGATGAACTCAAACAGCTCTACTCTTATAAAAGATATATGACAACTGTGAAAGAAAACAAAGTTGGCTTTCTTGATGAAAAATCTTCTGGTACGCCTACAAGAAAAACCAGAAGAGGAAGTGCAGGAAGTGCTATAAGCATTGAGAGTTAGAGGAATTTTCCCAAGAGAAATCCTCCACGCAAAAGGAAAGCTCCATCTAAGGAAGCTGTTCCTATTCCTATTCCCAAGTCTGAACCGCAAAAAACAGCTAACGGACGAGGAATCTGAGGGTACTGAATCAGATGAAGAGATTACCTACTCTGAAACTGCAAAGGATGACACTCCATCAGTACCGAAACCTCCAAGTCCACCAGCAGATACGGGCAAAGGGAAGACTCCAGTGATTGAGCACGAAGAAGAATCAGATGAAGAGCCACTGGAAACTGATTACAGGAAAAAGTTCAAATTCGTTAGACTCCAACACGTTGCTAAAGAATTTGCTAAGGAACAAATGGGTGGCCCCGGAGGGTCAAGTGGTGAAGTTTAACCTACACCAGATCCTGATGCGGTTAATCGACCCGATAAGGGAACTGGTGCCACCACTTTGGAGCAACAACAAAAGCGCGTGGAAGATTCTACTAAGTATGACATTGAAGAACCAGAAACTGAAAAGTCTGAGAAAGATAAAGATGTTGATTATGATAAGTTTCTTCTGGATAGTCCTACACACTCAAAGAAGGAAACTTCTGAACCACCAAAGGACCCGGAGTCTCCTCACATCTCATCATCATCGGACTCATCTTCTCACTCCTCACCACCACCATCAAAAAGATCAACCAAATCAACATCCAAATCAGTGAAGAAGCCAACTGCATCTTGGATTTCTCAAGCTAAGACACGAATCGTTAAAGTTGTCAAACAGGTCAGAAAGAAGGACGTGCTCTACAAGAAAATGAATTTCTTCGCTGATCAGATACAGTATCTTCATGATGAGAACGACGAGATGAAAGTTGAAAGGGAATATGTCCAGAAGCTCATGAAAGACGATCTTCAAGGGAAAATGGACGAGATGATCAAATGATACACTCACAAGTACCTTCTTGACATCGTTCCTGGAATTACAAAGGAGCTGTTCACCAAACAACTCTATCCGAATCTCTTACACCTGGCCAAACAGACTATGAAATCAACTCCAATGCATGTGAGCATCAATCCAGTTGATCCCATAATCTTCTCAGATGCTGAGTTAGTTGACCGGCTGGTAGCTCAAATGTCCAAATGATCTGCAACACTTGCCTCTCACGAAGGTAAATTGCTTGAAGCATTGCTGGAATATCAACTCAAATCAGCATGCAGAGTAGAAGCTGAAAGGCCGAAACGTCCAAGAGACGATGATGACAAGGATAAGGATAAGGACAACGAGCCCAAACGCCCGAAGAAGTCTGGTGAATCATCTTCTATGCAACCTCCACCCAAACGGACTCCAGCTCAACAAAGATCTCCTCCTCGTTCTTCTACTAAAAAACCTCAAGATTCTGAGTTACCACCCCCCAGACTCAGAAAACCGGTGATCACTTTGAGTATACGGGTGGTGACGATGAAGAAGTCTATGAGCCTCAACAACAACCCATCTCTCCTGACACAGCCAAGAAACCAGAATCCTCCTCTAGGCCAAAGAAGAAGAAGAAGAAGGCACCTATGACTACCGTCTTATCATGGCTAGAAGAGGATGATACTGAATTTGAATGGTTCTCGAAGCTTGTTGATTCCACTCCCTACCCAGCTGAAGGTCAAGAGGTTCCAGAATGTAATACATTGGAGCATACTACAAGAAAAATTCCGTGTGAAGAAGATGACTAAATCCGAGTTGAAGCGAATCAAGAATGAAGCATTTCAACTTCTAAAAGACAGTTTGGAAAGTGCTATTGAAGTTGAGTATCACCTTGATAATATAGCACGAGCTATGTCTAACAACATGGATTGGCTCAACCCAGAAGCAAACATCGACTTCACCAAACGGGACAACCCTCCATATTACACCGACTGGTCAAAACCTCTACCAACAATTGGCCAACCAGATCAGCCTAGGATTCCATTCCGATATTTCTTCAACAAAGACTTGGAATTTCTTCTACACGGTGGCGATGGTTCAAGGAAATACGCTACATATCTGACACTTCAATTCCCGGCAGCCATATACTCTAACTGCATAGCTATCGAGGAAAGGGCTAACCACATGTTCTCCAACAATGTGGAAGTATATGACCGTGATGCATTGTATGGGATTCACCATTGGCCGGAACGCCGACGAATCTACTACAGAAGCTGCCAGGTTCAGAAGTCTCAACATGAAGTGTTCAGTACTAAAGCAATCGTGGCTATTAAACATGTTGATCTTTCGTCTAAATGGGACTACACTTTTCTCAAGAATATTGTGGCCAAAAGGCAAGATGAAAGGGATTATGCATTCTCTGAAGCGGACTTTGAGAATTTGTCTATCAACGACATTGAAGACATGTACCTTGCCAAAGTACAGGGTCGCATGAGACAATTTTCAACTGAAGTACAACGTGAATTCATCAAGTCCTTGCTTATCTTCATCAGAAGCATAGTCATCAAAGAACGTGTAGAAGATCTCCAGCTTGCAGTTGAATCATATCAGACCCGTGTCAACTTCACTCCACCTCAGCTAGATCTTCCCGACATTAACAAGCTTTCACAACACACACTCATTAGCCAACCATTCAGAGTGGTTTACATTAGTGAAACACATCGCAACTGCTTGATGGCGTGTAGAGATCTTCACAAGTTTGGGGATCACACATTGAAGAAGGTTAGGGACGGATTGGCTTATAGGTTGAAGGATATTCATGAAGGTATTGGGTCACAAAAGCGATGGAATTCCAAGGAAAGACGGGATGTGAGGAGGATCATCAGAAAGATTGATGAAAGGTTGTATCGACGGGACCAGTTCAGAACTCTGGAGAGCTTTGTAGGCGGTCGTCCCAGGATTGCTCTCGCCGGCTATCAACGCCCAGTTCGCATTCCTGGAAACATTGATGGACTTCCTGGTACCCCTTGAACTGCTTCTATTTCATAATATTTTGGATGTGTGATTTAATTATGACAATAGCTTGTGCACACATATCAGTGTACAACCCGTTCTTGTCAAGAAAGGACCCTGTGGTACGCTTCAGTGCCACAATCCTTATAAAAGGAGCGAAAGCTTCTTATTTTTGAGTAAAACCTATCAAACCTTTCACTTTTAAAGGTTTTGCTCAAAAGAACAAGTACTTCCCCTTATGATTTTCAAAACCTCAACCGTTTATATCACTTGTTGAGGGGGAGTATTTGAATTAAAACTTTGTTCACAAATTGTTCACAGTGGTCATCTTCCCGCAACACTCGAAATGGTCATATTTATTCTCAACTTTTCAAAAATAACATTTTATATGCCATTTTTGAGGGGGAGAAAATTATGTGATAAGAAATATGTTGTGTAAATGCAAATGAATCTTTGTGCTATAGACTTAACCAACGAATTGACGATACTTAACTGTTAGTAAGGCTTAAAAAATTAAGATTCAACACTTGCAAATAATGACAAATTTTAATAAGTACATCTATAATAGCATTTTTTGCAACACTTTAATGCACTTTTTTTAGACATGTTTTTAAAAAAATAATAAAAAAATACAATGTAATTTAATATAAGAAAAAAAAAACGTCCATAACAATAAATACCTAATAAATGTTATTTTTAAAACACCCCTAATATGAAAAATACTTGTTATTATACATATTGTACAAAGTAATAAAACACACGAATCTTCATGCACTTTATATGTAAACAAGGTCATGGTACATATGGTTTTAAAAACCGAACCTGGCCAACGGATTCAAACGGGAACCAGAGTCACCACCGGTTCGGCTAGCCCATAAAAGTCGTCCGAAAACGATATTGTTAACTCAATAGAGTTTAAAAATTCATACTAAAATACAATGTTCAAAAAATATTGTTAAATCGCAAGAGTGCCTCGAGAATCAACATATGCGCCTTTTGGAATTTTTTTAATAAAACTTACCGTAAAAACTTAAAACTTTGTTTTTTAAAAATCGGACGATTTTTTCTAAGCAAAAGATGCAAATGTATAAAGTCCTAATTATATGATTATACACATTACACATATCTATACTACATTATAAAGCATTTGGGACATTTCTAAAAAGGAAGGCTTAAAAAATTAAGATTCAACACTTGGTAAAAATGACAAATTTTAATAAATGCATCTATAATAGCATTTGTTGCAACACTTTAAAGCACTTTTTTTAACATGTTTTTAAAAAAAAATACAAAGTAATTTAATATAAGAAAAAAAAGTCCATATAAATAAATACCTAATAAACGTTATTTTTAAAACACCCGTAATATGAATAATACTTGTTATTATACATATTGTGCAAAGTAATAAAACACAAAAATCTTAATGTAATTTATATGTAAACTAGTTCATGGTACATATGTTTTAAAAAACGGATCGGGCCAACGGGTTAAACCGGGAACCAGAGTTACCACCGGTTCGGCTAGCCCATAAAAGTCGTCCGAAAACGATATTGTTAAAACAATAGAGTTTAAAAATGCATACTAAAATTCAATGTTAAAAAATATTATTAAATCGCAAGAGTGACTCGAGAATCAACATATGCGCCTTTTGCAATTCTTTTTAATACAACTTACTGTAAAAACCTAAAAACTTTGTTTTTTAAAAATCGGACGATTTTTTCAAAGCAAATGATGCAAAGGTATAAAGTCTAATTATATGATTATACACATTACACATATCTATACTACATTATAAACCATTTGTGACATTTCTAAAAAGGAAGGCTTAAAAAATTAAGATTCAACACTTGCTAAAAATGACAAATTTTAATAAGTACATCTATAATAGCATTTGTTGCAACACTTTAAAGCACTTCTTTAGACATGTTAAAAATAATAATAATAATAATTTAATATAAGAAAAAAAAAACGTCCATAACAATAAATACCTAATGAATGTTATTTTTCAAACACCTGTAATATGAAAATACTTGTTATTATACATATTGTGCAAACTAATAAAACACACAAATCTTAATGCAATTTATATGTAAACAAGATCATTGTACATATGGTTTTAAAAAACGGACCGGGCCAACGGATTCAACCGGGAACATGTTTTAAAAAATATATATATATATATACAAAGTAATTTAATATAAGAAAAAAAACGTCCATAACAATAAATACATAATAAAGGTTATTTTTAAAACACCCGTAATATGAAAAATACATGTTATTATACATATTGTGCAAACTAATAAAACACACAAATCTTAATGCAATTTATATGTAAACAAATTCATGGTACATATGTTTTAAAAAACGGATCGGGCCAACGGGTTAAACCGGGAACCAGAGTTACCACTGGTTCGGCTAGCCCATAAAAGTCGTCCGAAAACGATATTGTTAAATCAATAGAGTTTAAAAATGCATACTAAAATACAATGTTCAAAAAATATTATTAAATCGCAAGAGTGCCTCGAGAATCAACATATGCGCCTTTTGGAATTTTTTTAATAAAATTTACAGTAAAAACTAAAAACTTTGTTTTATAAAAATCGGACGATTTTTTAAAAGCAAAGGATGCAAAGGTATAAATTCCTAATTATATGATTATACACATTACACATATCTATACTAAATTATAAAGCATTTGGGACATTTCTAAAAAGGAAGGCTTAAAAAATTAAGATTCAACAATTACTAAAAATGACAAATTCTAATAAGTACATTTATAATAGCATTTGTTGCAACACTTAAAAGCACCTTTTTAGACATGTTTAAAAAAGAAAAACAAAAAAAAAAAAAACAAAAAAAAAAAACAAAAAAAAAACAAAAAAAACAAACAAACAAAGTAATTTAAGATAAGAAGAAAAAAAAGCCCATAACAATTAATACCTAATAAATGTTATTTTAAAAACGCCCGTAATATGAAAAATACTTGTTATTATACATATTGTGCAAACTAATAAAACACACAAATCTTAATGCAATTTATATGTAAAAAAGTTCATGGTACATATGGTTTTAAAAACGGACCGAGCCAACGGGTTCAACCGGGAACCATAGTCACCACCGGTTCGGCTAGCCCATAAAAGTCGTCCGAAAACGATATCGTTAAATCAATAGAGGTTAAAAATGCATACTAAAATACAATGTTCAAGAATCAACATATGCGCCTTTTGCCTCGAGAATCAACATATGCGCCTTTTGGAATTTTTTTAACAAAACTTACCGTAAAAACTAAAAACTTTGTTTTTTAAAAATCGGACGATTTTTTCAAAGCAAAGGTATAAAGTCCTAATTATATGATTATACACATTACACATATCTATATTACATTATAAAGTATTTGGGACATTTCTAAAAAGGAAGGCTTAAAAAATTAAGATTCAACACTTGCTAAAAATGACAAATTTTAATAAGTACACCTATAATAGTATTTGTTGCAACACTTTAAAGCACTTCTTTAGACATGTTTAAAAAAAAAAACGTCCATAATAATAAATACCTAATAAAAGTTATTTTTAAAACACCCGTAATATGAAAAATACTTGTTATTATACATATTTTGCAAACTAATAAAACACACAAATCTTAATGCAATGTATATGTAAACAAGTTCATGGTACATATGGTTTTAAAAAACGGACCGGGCCAACGGGTTCAACCGGGAACCAGAGTCACCACCGGTTCGGCTAGCCCATAAAAGTCGTCCGAAAACGATATTGTTAAATCAATAGAGTTTAAAAATTCATACTAAAATACAATGTTCAAAAAATATTGTTAAATCGCAAGAGTGCCTCGAGAATCAACATATGCGCCTTTTGGAATTTTTTTAATAAAACTTACCGTAAAAACTTAAAACTTTGTTTTTTAAAAATCGGACGATTTTATCAAAGCAAAAGATGCAAATATATAAAGTCCTAATTATATGATTATACACATTACACATATCTATACTACATTATAAAGCATTTGGGACATTTCTAAAAAGGAAGGCTTAAAAAATTAAGATTCAACACTTGGTAAAAATGACAAATTTTAATAAATGCATCTATAATAGCATATGTTGCAAAATTTAAAAGCACTTTTTTTAACTTGTTTTTAAAAAAAAAATACAAAGTAATTTAATATAAGAAAAAAAAGTCCATATAAATAAATACCTAATAAACGTTATTTTTAAAACACCCGTAATATGAATAATACTTGTTATTATACATATTGTGCAAAGTAATAAAACACCAAAATCTTAATGTAATTTATATGTAAACTAGTTCATGGTACATATGTTTTAAAAAACGGATCGGGCCAACGGGTTAAACCGGGAACCAGAGTTACCACCGGTTCGGCTAGCCCATAAAAGTCGTCCGAAAACGATATTGTTAAAACAATAGATTTTAAAAATACATACTAAAATTCAATGTTCAAAAAATATTATTAAATCGCAAGAGTGACTCGAGAATCAACATATGCGCCTTTTGCAATTCTTTTTAATAAAACTTACCGTAAAACCTAAAAACTTTGTTTTTTAAAAATCGGACGATTTTTTCAAAGCAAAGGATGCAAAGGTATAAAGTCTAATTATATGTGTTGAGACAAACAGACCTTGATAGATCTTGAGCTCGTGGATCGTTATATATGCCTATGTAATCACAAGCACAATAAAAGACAATCTCTACTACGTATATTTATCAGCGGAATATAAACACAAGTAACAAATAACTAAGAACTCTGTGATCCTCTATGGATCTTTATATTAACTAAAACTGAGTTTTTCAATCGGTACATAACTCATTCTAATGTGTTCCTTTTATCGACAAGGAACCCTAAGCAATATCGCTAAACCGTTTCCCAAGAAACGTATAAACATAAAACTAAATAAGATATACACAAT
Source organism: Chrysanthemum seticuspe (assembly GCA_019973895.1). Classification (NCBI taxonomy): domain Eukaryota; kingdom Viridiplantae; phylum Streptophyta; class Magnoliopsida; order Asterales; family Asteraceae; genus Chrysanthemum; species Chrysanthemum seticuspe. Next base: position 120,847,905 of record BPTQ01000006.1, on the reverse strand, counting down.
CACTTCCTAATAAAGCTCATGTATATCCACACTAAATAAACTAAACACGGAATAAACACTTCCGCAGAAACAAACTAATAACTATTATACTTCAGCAGATTATGTCTTCGGCAGAATCCACTCTTCTTCAGTAGAAACACTTCGGCAGTAATTTCAGCATAATCCAAACTTCACATACTTCCCAAAAATCCTCCCCTAAGCTGGAATTTGACTTGGTTAAGTTCCAGTTTCTTGATAGATCTTTAACAAAACAGCTCCAGAGGATTGTGCATGAACAACAGCAACAAAGAATCCAAATAAGAACATCTCGATGATGAATAAACTCTGAAACTTCATATCTTTGCAGCAACAAATGACAATAGATACATCAAAACAAATTAGTTTCATACTATTCTCATCACATCCAGGTGTGTTAACTCCTGTGAGAGGTGAATCATTGAAAATAATGGATTTGATGTCTCTTTACCAATAGCCATCACTACTGGAGTAGCCATATGTTTAAGTTCGGAAACTATGGTACACTGATAACCATCTGATTTATTGGCAAACCAGCAACCATATAAACGGATTTGAAATGCCTTTACCTGTAGCCGTTTGCTCAGGACTAGTCAATTCTTAGAATTGGTGAATTGATAACCAAATATGGAATGCCACTGCCTTTACCACAAGCCATATACATGTGGGCTAGTCAATTCTTGGATTCCAAAAAGGAATAAACCATGGTGAATTGATGACCATACAACACTCAGCAATTAAGCATGGGTGGTTGCATACCCTATGATTTTTAGCAAACCATTATAGCTATCAACAGATTTGATGTGTCTTTACCAAAGCTGTACCCTTTGGACTAGCTAACTCTTTGACATACACAAGGTATATCTGGTGAGTCAAGAACCAACAAAAGTATACAACAAACCTGCAAAAAGTTAGATAAACCCAAAAAATTTTTTTTTTTTTTTTTTTTTTTTTTAACTAATAAATAAAGAAAACAAAAATTACAAAATAGTACAATCAAGATGAACCTTTATGTGACAGAAGCTGATTTTTAATCAAACCAACACATTGAGAAGCATGAAGCTCATCATTGCCAACTGGATTAGGAGGCACTTCCAACTTCTGTCTCAGCAACCGTTCCATAAAAGTAACCGATAAAGGATAGAGCTTATCCGATAGCATACACAAAATTATTCCACATGTGGTCTGAACCACATGAACACAAGGCAGAGGATAAAATCTCCAGCTCTCAATCTCCCACTTATGTGAATTCTTCCAAATAGAATACCCTTTACCATTTGGAGAATGAGAATCAAACAAGACATGAAGATCACCCAACAAATATAAACCAGAACCTGTTGCTGGATGAAACTTATAATACTGAATGACATGTTCATACAACATCTTCAAATCATGTCTAGTCACCAAATGAAGAATGTCCTTCAAGAAGTTGAACTCAATAGCAGTATCATCCAGTCGATAAATAGTGTTAAGCTTCCCAGCTTTCCAATTAACCAATACCACATGAGTTCCTTCAGGAAAAACTTCAACAGGTCCAACTTCAATAAAGTGAGATTCATCAGCCTTGAGATCCAAATAAGGAGTCTTTGAAGAATGTTTCCTAGCCAGTCTGACAGAACTCCTTAAGGAAGTAAATTTCCTTTTAACCAAACTTTTCTGCCTCTTACCAACAATTGTATCTGTATCAATCTTTAGAGCATCATCCTGACCCAATGAGTTACCCAAATCCACACTTGGCAACGCTTCAGAAGAAACCAAAGAAGATTCAGCAGAAACAACCACATCAGAAGAAGGAGTAGCTTCAGAAGTTGTGTCAGAAGTAACAACTGGAGAGATCACCAGAGGCAAAACATCATCAAAATTATCCACTATCTCAACTGTTTTATGTCTCTTTGCTTTAGGAACATCAGACATTGAAGCAATTCTTTCCAATTGAGAAGAAGAAGTAGAACCAGAGGAGGAGAACTTCATAATCATATTATACTGTCTAATCAAAGCATCATCAGACAAAGCACTGATTTGCTTCATTGACATACCAGAATTATACATAGCAGAATTCTTCACAACGCGCCTCATATGATTCCTCTTCTGAGCAATAGTCATTGGTTTTTCTCTTTTGGCTTTATGTTTTTGAGCAATCAGAGCTCTCCTTTTTGTAGCCGCTTCTTGCTTCCTTTGATTACCAAGAGCCACCATTTGATCCACAAAATTCTCATTATCAAAAGATGCTCCTAATATAAGTTTTGCAAGATGTGGATCAGATGCACCTTGAGTAATATAAGCATCCCATTGATCATCAGTGATCTTAGGAAGTAATGCATCAAGCTCTAATTTTCTTTCAGAAGACAAATTAGACTCATACTGATCTTGAAGAAATTTAGCAACAACACGACTCTTCTGCATATTCTCATAATCAGCAAACAGCCTAGCTTGAGCTTGTTTTTCTTCAGCAGTTACCAGACCTGAACCAATCATATCATCAATCACAGCTTCCTTTCCTTTGTCAGAAGATTTCTCAGTAGAATCAATTTGAGCTTCAGAAGGAACAATCACACCAACATCAGAAGAAACATGTTGAGACAATTCCTCAACAGGTGTAGAGAAAACTTCAGAAGAAGAATTCAACTTATACATTCTTCTAGCTATAAAAACTTCATCATCATCTGCTGAAGGTGAAACATTTGATTGTTCTTGTAAAGATGAGGTTTGACCATGATCAGAAGCAACCTCCTCAATTAGAACATCAGCAGATGCATCAACCACATTTGGCTCCTTTGAAGTGTCAGCAGATACCTTATTCAAATATTGTCTTCTTCGTTTTCTAGTAAATATAATAGGCACCTTGCTCCTTGAAGATTCAGCAACTGGAGAAGAAACATCAGATGTAAGAGCTGCATCAGCCAATATTCCAAGGGATGCATGAATATTCTCTTCATCCTCCTCTTCAGAAGAAACCAAACTTCTCTTTTTACCCTTCTGACTTAGTAATTCCTCCAAGTTCTCAACTTTAGTCTCCAATTCCACAATCTTATTACCAAGAATAGACTTGGTCTCTGCAAGTTCTTTCTTAAGATCAGTCACCTCACCTGCATACTTGTTCATCAGAGCATATAATGAGGTAAGTGTAATAGGATCCTCATCTGTATCAACTGATCGCTCAGTTGTAATTGGAACTTCATTTGACCGTTCAGGAGTAACATTAACTTGATCAACATTAGAACATCCTTCACCAAATGGATTCCTAATAGGACTCGGTGTAGGCAATCTATCAATATCAACCTGAACCTCATCAATATTAACTTGTATAGGTGATTGACTAGGACATGATCTAGGTGAAGGTATGGATGCTTCAGCAACAGCAGAAGGACCCTCATCAACATCAACTGAAAGATTACCATCAGTAGTATTGGAAGAAGGTAAAATAACAACATTAACCTCATCAGCAGTTCTCATTCTCCTGAGGCAACATGGCAGCTAATAAAGGAAAATGTGTCCCTTCAAATTTAGTTCTCATCGAAGCAAATAACTTAGAAGTTAAAACACCTATGGGATAAAAAGCTTGGGTGTGGGTAGAAATATTCAATATCATCTGCAAAAACCTAGGGTACATCAAAAACTTGCCCTTTTTCCTAGTTATATTCTCAATCATATTATCGAAAATAAACTTAGAAAAATTATAAGTCAAACCCTTAGATAGACAAATAATACCACATCCCAATTGAGTTGAAAACTGATCCCATCCTCCAGACTTATTGCTTATACACTGGAGCAACGTATGAACCAAAAACCTCCACATAGGACAAAGCTGATTTTTTAACCACATATCAGTCCTTGTTCCTTGATATCCAATCGCTCTAAGACCTTCAAGTACCATCGTAGCATCAGAATGATAAACTCCATGCTCATCATCCAAACGAAGTTGTCTTCTGATCAGTTCCTCTGTCACCACAAACTCTCTTCCATCAACCCTTGCAACAATCTCAGTATCACTTCTTTTCATAGCCGACGCCCAAAATTGAGTAACCAAGGATTCATATATAGCATTTGGAGAATGCGTTAAAGCATATTGAATCTTTGATCTCTGTAAGAATGCAATCATCGGCCTATACAACTCATCTCCCCGAGCAGTTCCCAGAAAAGCGACCTTATTATGATCATGTTTGAATTGAAGCGCCATTAGAGATTTTGACAATTAGGGTTACGATTTGCACAAATGGAAGTGTTTTGAATGAGAGTAATAAGCGAATCACTTAAAATGGGATGAATATATGCCAGTAGAGAATAAATAGAAATTTCCCAATTTTGGTCAAAGTTGACCAACGATGACGTGGACTTCTACTTTTCTTCATATTCACTTTTAACTTCGGTGGAAACGGAAACCATTCTGCTGAAGTAGAACAATCAGCAGAAACAGATTACTTATTCAAAGAAGCTTCAGTAAATATCTTTTTACTGTTTCACCCACTTGCATTAAATCTCATCACCACTTGAAACCGTCTATAAAACAATCCCAATGCACATATACCTCTTCATCAAAAACCCCCAAATATCCTTGCAAACCCTAATTCCACCAATACTCCAAAATTAGCCATAATAAATTATGAGTACCAAACCTGAGATCATAGATCTCACAACATCATCTTCAGAGGAAACAAATGACTCTCTTCAGCACTTTGAATTCAGTAGAAACAAGCTTAAGCTTTCTTGACCATATCTCAACTGAACAGAATAACCACTCTGCAAAACAGAACAAACACAGAGACATGCACAAACCAACAAAGAAACACAAACTAAGATTACATTAGCTTGTTAGAGTTAGATAAAATCAAACAGATATACAAACTTACATAGCAAAATGCAAAGTTATACACAAATCCTCCCCTGAGGCATATGCCTCCCCTTAAACTTTGCAGTTAAGGGTTAAGCATGCCGATATGGACCACAAGGTGTTGAAACCTTGGTCCATCAAAAGCCTTTGTTAACAAATCTGCCACATCATCATCAGTATGAATTTTGACCACATTTATCAAATTTTTATCATATGCATCTCGTATAAAGTGGTGCCTGATTTCAATATGTTTTGTTCGACTGTGAAAAACTGGATTTTTAACAATGCATATGGTACTTTGATTATCAATAAAAATTGTTGTGTTCATGAAATTATACCCATAATCCAACAACTGATTTTGAATCCAAAGAACCTGTCCACAGCAATTTGCAGCAGCAACGTACTCTGCTTCAGTAGATGAGGTAGCCACAATAGTCTGTTTCTTGCATTGCCAAGAAATCAATCTCTTTCCAAGGAATTGGCAACCTCCAGTGGTGGACCTCCTATCCAGATTAGCACCAGCATAGTCACTATCACTATATGCTTCCAACTTAAAAGGAGACTCTTTTGGGTACCAAAGACCTAGAAGAGGTTGGCCTTTGAGGTACTTAAAGATCTTCTTAACAGCATTGAGATGAGAAGTCAGTGGAGTAACTTGATGTCGTGAACAAACACTCACAGCAAAGGTAATATCAGGCCTTGAAGCTGTTAAATACATCAAAGAGCCAATCATGGACCGGTACAGATGAACATTCACAGGTGGATCAGCTTCATTGTTGGTCTTTGTTGTTGGAGCTTCATAAGGTGTAGTGGCAGTCCTTACACCCTTCATACCAAACTTCTTCAAGATGTCCCTCACATATTTGTCCTGACTGATAAAGATACCATCAGGTTTCTGCTGAACTTGAAGACCCAAAAAGAAAGTCATCTCTCCCATGGCACTCATCTGAAACTCTCCCTTCATCATCTCCTCAAACTCCCTGCACCAAGCTTCCTTTGTGGATCCAAAAATAATATCATCCACATACACTTGCACAAGAATAATGTCAGTGGAATTCTTCTTTAGGAAAAGAGTCTTATCAATTGCACCTCTTTTGTAACCATGCTTCAGAAGAAATGTAGAGAGCCTAGCATACCAGGCTCTGGGTGCCTGACGTATTCCATAGAGAGCTTTGACTACCTTATAAACATGATTAGGATGATCTGGATCTTCAAATCCTTTAGGTTGAGTGACATACACCTCCTCTTCAATTTCACCATACAAGAAAGCTCCTTTAACATCCATCTGATAGACCATAAAACCCATATAGGATGCATAAGCTAAGAAAATCCGTATGGCCTCAACTCTTGCCACTGGTGCAAACACTTCATCATAATCAATTCCCTCCTCTTGTCTATACCCCTGTGCAACTAATCTGGCTTTGTTTTTAATGACAACACCTCGAGCATCTCTCTTATTCTTCAGAATCCATTTAGTCCCAATAGCATACTTACCATCAGGTAGTGGTACCAATATCCAAACCTGCTGATTTTGAAACTGTTGCATCTCATCCTGCATTGCTTCAAGCCAACTTGAGTCTTCAAGAGCCTGAGTAACACTGGTTGGTTCCACTTGTGAGAGAAAACAAGCAAACAAACAATGTTCATAGTCTGTGTGATTGTCTCTCTGCTGATTTGAGACATAAGAGATAAAAGCCACCTGACCATATTTAGAACGCGCCACAGTACCTCTTGTTCTAACAGGTGCATTAGGATCACCAATAATATTAGATTGTGGATGAACATTGTTGATCCTTGTAGTAGTAGTGGTGTTGACATCAATGGAGGAATCAAGATTAGTCACAGTAGGTTCAAAGTCAGTATCATAGGAAGGTGTGTTGAAGATTCCTGCTTTAGGTTGATGATGACCAAGATCTGAAGGTTTTGGAAACCTTGTATAAGGTTCTCCAAGGTCTGTTGACACTCTAGTAGAAATAGGAGTAGAGTCAACATATCTTTCAGCCGAATTGGAGAGGTGAGGAGAAACAGAACCACTTTCAGCAGAATTGACGTTTCCACTGATTGCTTCACTTGTACTATCTGCCACATTCCTCTCAGCTTCTAAATTGGCTGCATACTCTTGTTTCTTCAGTCTGGCAAGGTCCTTAGCATAATAGAATTCATCTTCACCCACATCAGTATAATCTTTAGAAGTGTCACCTACAAAATTGTTAGGGGAGAAGGAAGGCACTACAATGGGTTGTTCATCATCTTCAGACCCACTGTCAGAATGAGCATCCAAAGTTTCTGCACTAGTAGTTGGAGATGCTTGAGAATCTGCATTTTGATTAGCCATATGTCTAGAATAACCCAAGTAATCAGTCAAGTAATCAAGGTCAAATGACCAAACATGACCCTGTCCTTGAACATTAGGCTTGTCTTCTAGATAACTCAGATTCAATGTCTCCTCAATCTTCTTAGCAGATACATTGTAAACCCTGTATGCCTTACTATGAGCAGAATACCCCACAATGTAACCATCATCAGCTTTCTCATCAAATTTTCCCAACGGATCACTTGTATTCAAAATTGTCACTTGACAGCCAAACGGTTTAAGGTAATGAATAACAGGAACTTTCCCAAAAAGAAGTTCATATGGTGTTTTAAGGTGTGGTCTAGTAATGGACACTCTATTTAGTACATAACAAGCTGTACCAACAGCCTCAGTCCAAAACATGGTTGGAAGTTTAGAGTCTGCTAGCATTGATCTTGCAGCCTCTATTAAGGTCCTATTTTTTCTTTCTGCCACCCCATTTTGTTGAGGGGTTCTTGGAGTGCTATAGTCCCTCTTGATTCCTTTTGACCTACAAAGTTCTATAAGTAGAGCATTCTTGAACTCTGTCCCATTATCACACCTAATTCCTTTCACCTTTTTGGTCAACTGATTTTCAATAAGGGTAATGAAGTCTTTCAATACTTCAGATGTTTCATCTTTGGTCCTTAGAAAGAATACCCAACAAAATTTGCTATAACCATCAGTGATCACCAGACAAAAATATTTATGATCAATGCTTCTCACTTTAGTTGGACCAAACAGATCCATATGAAGCAGCTGAAGAGGTTCAGAAATAATGCTTACTGCTGTAACAGGAACACCTTTGTATGAGGCTCTGTGCTTCTTTCCTTTGTTGCATGCAACACAGTTATGATCATTGGTAAAAACTTTGGAAGGAAGACCTTGAACAAGTCCCAGTTTAGAGAGCTGGTTTATGGTCTTGAAGTTGACATGGGCCATCCTTCTGTGCCATTTGGTGGACTCATCCACAGATGCTTTAGCCACCAAACATGTTAAGTCACCTGCTGGTTTGACATTAGTTAAGTTGAATGTATAAAGATTGTGACTACGAGGAACTTTCAGCAGAATTGAAGTTTCTTCTGGGAGTTTGAAGTCTTTAGATAGCACAAGACATTCATCCTCTGTGAAGAGTACTTTGTTCTTGGTGTCACAAATTTGTGAGACTGAAAACAAATTGAAGTGTTGAAGTTCCTTGACATAATATACATTCTCAAAGTCCAGCTGAGGTGTTTTGATGGTCCCTTTCCCAGTAATTCTGCCATCACTTCCTCCAAAGGTTACATTGCCTCCACCTTCAATGGGTACAAAGTTATGCATCATATCCCTGTTTCCTGACATACTTCTAGAACAACCACTGTCAACAATTCCAACATCTTTATGCTTAAGGGGATGATCCTACAACAACAACAAAAATATACAGAAAATTAGTACACTATGGAGGCTCAAGTCATTACTGACTTGAACCTGCCTTGTGGATCATATGAGGTATGCCATGTAGAAGTATAAGATCCACTATTGTTCTTGGGTTTCCATTGAAACTTAGGTCCCTGTTTATTCCAAGAACAACCTGCTGAGGTCTTGACAGCAGCATCCCAGTACCCTTTCCCATCAGTCATAGGGTTAACATATCTAGGCCAAAAACCATTTTTAAAATATTCACTGGTTGGTTGAACATATGGTTTAACAACTTGTTTCCTCCAAGAAAAAGGAGTATTGATATAAGTTGCTTGTGGAACATAAGGTGGTATATCATTAACATTGGTCCACATTGGTCTAGATTTCCTAGAATCACCACACCTATTCATTCTTTGCTCATGATAATCACAATCCTTAATTAAATGAAATTTACTTCCACACACAAAACATTTCTTCTGATTAGAAGATTTATTCAAACCAAAAGATGTATTATTACAAGCAGAAGTATTCAAACCAAAACCATGAAAAGAATTGTTTTTAACAGTACTATTATGCAAAGAATTAAAATGCAAGTCTTCAGAGACAACTGTCTTGGAAGTGGATTCCTTGGCAGCAACTCTGACATGCTTATTGGTAGTCTTGGGTGCAGGCAGGGGTAAAGACTTGGGAAGTTCAGACTTGTCATTTGAATCACACTCTGTAGACCCTTGCTTGGAGGACTTGTCACTGTTAACACAAGAGACAAAGTCATTAGAAGAAGTATTAGGGTCTGGCAAGTCCCTTGACTTTCTGCCATACAGATGGTGTGATCCATCAAAATCATTAGGAATGGAAAGGTCAATGGGCATGTGCTCACCTCTAACAGGTCCATGTACAGCATGTAGGTCACCTTCTTTCACAAAATTAGCTAGGCCCGCTGATGTAGATTTACGTGTGTCATCCCTAGCTTCTAATCCAACATATTTCTTAAAACCTAAAGCCACTGTAGAATTCAAAGCTTGACTACTATAAATAAAACCAGCTAACTTATTTCCATTCATTATCCATTCTTTATGCCTAGCAATTTCCTCATTAAGTTTCTCCTTAAGCTCTAGATTTTCAGACTCAACATCTGCTCTTAACTTCTCAGACCATTTTAGCTCATTTTTAGCACATTCGAGATCCCTTTCTAAAACACCTATTTTCTCATCATACGCTATTTGATTCTTCTGAAACCAAACCTTTTGTCTTTCAAGTGTTTTTAAAGCCTGTTTATAAGCTTCAACTTCCACATAGCATTCATTATATTTAGGTTCCAAAATATCATAAGCTTCTTTGAGTGTATTATAACGCTCACTACAACCAAACAAACAGTTTTGTACCTGAGAGATGCCCATCAAGGCAATCTGATCATGCCTATCCTCTGAAGTACAGCTCGCTATCAACCCAACATTATCATTACCAGGACCATCATTATCATCCTGCTCATGTTGCTTCCAGTCCACATTGCTATCAAGAGTGACCAAAGCAGCTGATCCCTTTGAAGTTCCTGCCTCCTTCTGATACTGCTGATAAGAAGAGTATCTTGTCTCATCACCAGCTTTCCTGTCTTTGCATTCTCTGGAGAAGTGACCCATCTGTTGACATGTGAAGCATTTAACCTTCCTCTTGTCAAACCTTGCTGGATCTCGTCCTTTGAATCCAAACCTTCTGCCAGCTTTGCGCTCAAAGTTCTTGATATCCATGGAAAGCATGGCCACCTGCCACCTCAGCTTCATCTCTTCCATCTCAATCGGGTCCACCTGATCAAAATCCTCATAAGCCAGATCCTGCTGAGGATCATAATCAGCAAAGAAGGATCCAAGAACATCTTCCATAATGTTACTCGATTTAGAGTGAGAACTTGATGAAGGAGCAGCATAAGATGTTGATGAATATGGGCTTGGACCATAACTTGTCTTTGGAGTAGAGGCTCCAACGAATGCAGTGTGACTAGCAGAAGAAGATGATCTAAAAGGGCTTCTTACATCATGTTCAAGAGCTTTAAGTTTGTGGTACAGCTCATCAAACGTAATCATGTCCAAACCACCTTTAGCTTTTAAAGCTATGCTTACGTGTAGCCAGGATGGAGGTAAAGACCTCAGAAACTTAGAGTTACAATCATCATTAACTGGCTTTGCCTGCAGCTGATTCAACTGACTTAAAATCTTGTGAAACTTATCATAGCCCTTGTGTATTCCTTCCTCTTCAGAGATTTGAAAGTCCTGAAACTGTTGTCTCAGCATGGACTTCTTCAGTCTCCCAGACTCCTCATTCCCACCGAACTTTGCCTTAATTGCTAACCATATATCCTTAGCATCTTGCATGAAGTGAAAATCACTCAAGTGATCCTCAGGAATAGCTTGTAGAAGAATGGTTCTGACCTTGGTTTCTCTCTGAACCGCCAGCAACTCTTCAGCAGATTTGGGGGGAACATTCATCATCTTACCCGTAGCATCCGTGGTAGTTCTCTTCAAACTGTTTCCCTTCAAGACTATCTCCCATAGATTCCAATCAATGTTGGAGATCCAGTTCTGCATCTTCATCGCCCAAAGATCATATTCCTCCCTTTTAAGGTAAGGAAACTTAGCATTGCTATTAGAGAGACTTAGTTGTTGCAGATGGGTGGAGTTTTGGTTGTTGGTGATTTCAGTATCAACATCTGAACCAGGCATGATGATTTTGTTATGGTTGTATGGGTGTTCAAAAAAAACTTGTCCTTAGTATCGTAGAGACTCTCACGAGGCTCTGAAACCACTTGTTGAAACAAACAGACCTTGATAGATCTTGAGCTCGTGGATCGTTATATATGCCTATGTAATCACAAGCACAATAAAAGACAATCTCAACTACTTATATTTATCAGCGGAATATAAACACAAGTAACAAATAACTAAAGAACTCTGTGATCCTCTATGGATCTTTATATTAACTAAAAATGAGTTTTTCAATCGGTACATAACTCATTCTAATGTGTTCCTTTTATAGACAAGGAACCCTAAACAATATCGCTAAACCGTTTCCCAAGAAACGTATAAACATAAAACTAAATAAGATATACACAATCACTTCCTAATAAAGCTCATGTATATCCACACTAAATAAACTAAACACGGAATAAACACTTCCGCAGAAACAAACTAATAACTATTATACTTCAGCAGATTATGTCTTCGGCAGAATCCACTCTTCTTCAGTAGAAACACTTCGGCAGTAATTTCAGCATAATCCAAACTTCACATAATTCTCAACAATATGATTATACACATTACACATATCTATACTACATTATAAACCATTTGTGACATTTCTAAAAAGGATGGCTTAAAAAATTAAGATTCAACACTTGCTAAAAATGACAAATTTTAATAAGTACATCTATAATAGCATTTGTTGCAACACTTTAAAGCACTTCTTTAGACATGTTAAAAAAATAATAATAATAATTTAATATAAGAAAAAAAAAACGTCCATAACAATAAATACCTAATGAATGTTATTTTTCAAACACCTGTAATATGAAAAATACTTGTTATTATACATATTGTGCAAACTAATAAAACACACACATCTTAATGCAATTTATATGTAAACATGATCATGTACAAACTAATAAAATCAACATGTGCAAACTAATAAGCATGTACAAACTAACGACAGGCATGTCTAGGAAACTCAACATGTATAAACTAATGCCAAGACGTAATTAATTACTGATAATATAGATTATCACATGTACAAATTAATGCCAAGCATGTCAAAGAAAATCAACAAGTCACCATGTTCGTAAATAATATGATTAATGTATTAAAAGATAGTTCATTTCCCATCAAGTCATATAAAATTTTCTCAAAAACTATTAATGAAAAACTCATATAATATTAACTTACGTATTGGAATCAGACTTTCACATCATAGATGGATGCGGTTTATGATGAGTTTGGTGGTCGCGGTTTAACCCTTGCATCGCCATGAAAATAAAATCGAAGATAACATAGTCGAAGATCCGGATCTACCATGACAGGCGACGTCACTAAATCGGAGTAGTGTTATCTTTTTGTTGTTTACCAGTGAGTAATAAGAGTTTGGCTCGGGTAGTGAAGGTTCGTGTTTTTATTTACTTTTTAGTTTTTATGATTGTTTACTAACAGAAAAAAGGTAGCAACTAACCAGAAGGATCAAGACATGGTCGGATTGAAACTGTCAAGAAAAAGAGATATTGTGGTGGCTGTAAAAGTTAATTAGGGTTAGGGAGGAAAACATGTGAGAGAGAAAAGGATGATATAAATTAATTAAATGAGTCCTAAACATATGGACAGTTTTTGGAAAATAGCAATTACGAAATTCCCTTAATGCCCTTAGCTCCTTTAACAAATTTTACATAGCATACCTTTTAATTATAATAGTTACACTAATAGCACAAGTGATCTCATCTATTGATTAAATGATCTAATGGTTTATATTAGTCTAAATGGTACTGTAAAGTACTGTATCTAATATGGGTACTGCATAGAATACAACACTATATACATATATATATATATATATATATATATATATATATATATATATATATATATATATATATATATATATATATTTTT
>BPTQ01000006.1:120716822-120809944 GCA_019973895.1 Chrysanthemum seticuspe | reverse complement strand
AAGCCAGTAAAACCAAAGGAACGAGTGGGGATATACAAAATCGTTGTTGTACTTTGTGTATTGTCTGAGTTATAGTCCGGGTAAACTTAGTCTAGGTTGGGCTGAAGTAATATGGTGGTTAGAAAGTAAAGTCAAGTAAAGTGTTTGGTTTTTTTACAGTCGGCCTAGTCTAAGAAGAGGCCTGTCGCCGTGGTGGAAAGCCCCGCCGTACTGAGTCGTCCTTACGGTTTTGTACTAGGTTTCTTCGGAGTCTTCATTAAGGAAAATATATGAACAGTCCCAAATCCCAAATATATCGATAATTAATAAAATTTAAAGTACTTACACTTTTATTTGTCGAGGCTGTCACTTCAAAGATGCCCTCGTAAACCTCTTTTCGCCTACGTTATAAAGACTACTAAAATATTTTGGGTAATTACCATGATTCTTTTACTCGCCACCAATACAAGCACCAAGTCCCCATGTCCCAAAACTGTTTTTGTTAAAAAAAAAAAAAAAACCACGTTTCTCCACTTAATATAATTAACAATTGGTTCGTTTAATGTTCTGAAGAGATAAGACCCTACCTGTATGGGGTAGGTCTTAATGGTAATATATGGGATACAGTAAAGAATATTAGTTTGTTTGTATGATTTAGTACAGAATTAGTAGTGGTAATTCTGGATGGGGTATGTCCATCCCAGAATAGAGAAGTCTTGTAATTTGCTTGGTTAACAATTAATATAATTCACCTCTTTGCACCAAAAAAAAAAAAAAAATTGTTTTTGTCAAAACCCTGTACCCCTGAACCACGAACATAACCACCGCTCATTTTCTTAGTACCATTAATGGGTTTTATAAAATCATCAGAAATATTGCATCCGCTTTTCTCCAAATGCTCCCGTAGAAACTTCACTGTCGGAGCTGTTTATTTTCACATTCATGAAATTTAAAATAATTAATAGCTATATAAACCCTAAACCCTGACAAGTATATAAAAGGAATTACTTCTGAGGCTTCTTTGGATCATGTTTTGGCATTCCTGCTGAGTCATGCCGCCCCGAAAGGTGGTGCCGCTGTCCGGAGAAGAATCTGATCCGGCTGACATTTTTTTGGTTTGTGAAATGAACTGAAATGAAAGATTGGTGGTATAATGAAGTCGGGTTGGATCTGATTCAAATGGGCCTGATATTGAGTCTGTTATGTGTTTCATGTTGTTGCTAAAACATATAGGGGTGAGCAAGGAAACCAAAATGACCGAATAAACCAAAAAATCGAAACCTGAACCGAACTGAAAACAACTGAACTGAACTAATAACCGAACCAAATTTGTTAAAATTGAACCGAACCGAACTACTAATTCGGTTCTCAGGTTAAATATGAGTTTAGCAATCTGAACCGAAGAATTCATATAAATATATATATATATATATATATATATATATATATATATATATATATATATATATATATATATATATATATATAGTGTAGGGTTATTTTCAGAACCAAGAAAAGGTCGAGAACTGCGAGAACCACCATTGTACTCCTAATAATGCATGATGTATACCATATCAATGCAAGGTGGCACTATTGAAAATATCTATATCTTATTTTGAAAGAAAAATTTAAATTAAGGGCAAATTAGGTATTTTCATTCTCCATAAAAATAGCATCTCATACCCTAATTATCCATCATTAACTACTCATCACCACATTCATACGTTTTATGCCCTTCCTCTAGATCTAACCACCACCACTCTCTTGCAAAAAAAAAAACTGCCGGCACCCTTTCTATCCCATCTCCACGGCCTTGTTCTAGCGTCTACATCAACAATCGCTGTATCGTAAACGTATCACATATTTAAGGTTCGTTTGTTCTTTGAGGTTCTAGATCGCTAATTTTATTGTGTTTATAATGTTGTGGTAAACCAAATGATCTAATACTTTTTGGGTTATTTTTTATGTTGATTGATGAATAAAGGGTTGGCGAAAATGGGTGAAAAAGAATGATATTTTTTCTGTGTGAGGGATCAGAAGTATCCTACCGGGATGAGAACTAATAGAGCAACCGCGGATGGATATTGGAAAGCTATGGAGAAAGATAAGGATATTATTTTCATTTTTTTTATAAAATTTGTTCATACACTTTAAATGATTTTACATCTGTATAAAACCCAGATTTTGGATTATCATTTGGTTGGTTGAATGGCTCCGGATCAGATGTTGTCTAAAAAGCAGGAAAAAGGTAATCTTTTTTTTATTTGCATTATGTTTATTTACATAGTTTTTGAAGAATTAGTGTTTATTTGAGTTTGGTATGAACTTTATTCAGAAGTTGGAGATTAGTCTGTTAGGTGGTGACATGAAAAATATGATATTTAGGGAAAGCGAATTGCAGGTAATGAGTTCTTGTAAGGTTAAATATAGACGGGGATGAAGTTAAAGAAATTTGATCCTTTTTTCGTTATGATTAGTGTGGTCGGAGTAGTTATTAGTAATAATGGTGTTTGTATTTTTTTATAGTGCTTGATAATAATAATGAGGTTTGTGAATTCATTATAGTGTAAATGTTTGCTGATTAGTTTATTGGTTTTAAATGTAGCTGATTATTAAAATCGCTACTGGAAATGGAGTTGGTAAAATTTTGGTGGGCCAGTGAGTTTCTTCATACTTAAATCTTTGTTATCTTGTTGCTAGACATATAAACATTGTCGTATGATCATTGTTTATGCATCAATATGTTTCTGCTTATGAAAGTTAAGATATATGTAAGTGTGCATATGTATTTTAAAAGTAAGTTAGATCTAAAAAATACAAAAATTATAAACTGGTGTTCGTAATATATTTGTTTGATGTGGAACCTAAAGACAAAACATTGATGTTGCCACTTGATAGTATATAGGCTATTACAATTTATAATGATAAATTGATTGATTTAGCAAATTTTGTTATCATATTGTAGATATAGTAAATTAGTATGATATTTGGTTTGAGAGTGATGTGTTGGTACACTAAATTAGCAAATTTTGCATATGTGTTATTGAGAGCGCATATGTGTTTTTACAGTTTGTGGTGAATTTGATGTCTTCCGTGCATATGTGTTTTTATAGTTTTCGGAGTTTTAAATGTATTGAAAGTGCACTTGTGTCATTTATATGATATAGACAATGATTGTGCATTTGTATTATGTTAGTTGTTATGATTGAAAAATTCGTCTCCTAGTTGTTTAGATTTTTCATATATGTTTGCTAGTCGTTTATGATATAAATAACAATTTTTTATGTTTTCAGGTATTGAATATGTTTGATAAAGATGAGGATAATGACCAATATAGGAAGTGCACACGTGTCTTCAGCAAACATATACCTTCTTAAGATAATTTGATTGTGATAAAGATGTAAAGACACATGTGCACATTGACGAATGCGAATACATGTACATACAAAGATCACGAGAGTCTCTTATTGTGTTAATTATTATTAGTGCACACATGTATAATCGATATATTGTACTTGCATTTTTTTAGACATATGTATAATGTTTATGTTATTGAATTTCAGTTTTTGAATATTAAAGAATTGTACGCTAAAACATATGTGCAATTATCTTCTCAAGTGAAACACATATGCACCGTACTTTAAAAAAACATAAATGTTGAAAAAACAAACTATTCAAAAATTTAAGTGGTTTAAGCAATTGAAACAATATTTCAAAAAACACATGTGCACCTTGACTTATATGAGAAAAACACATATGCATCTTACTTTTTGAAATCATGAAAAAAAAAAAAAAAAAAAAATTCCAAAAAAAAAAAAAAAAAAAAAAAAAAAAAAAATCCTAAAATTTAGGAACTAAAAAAACGTTTTTTATTAAAAAAATCAAAAAGAAAATAAAAAAATGTACTTTTACTATTATGCCCTTTTGAATTAAATAATAAAATTAAATATCCAAAAAAATCTGATTGGTTGATGCTGGTTCTCGCAGTTCTCGACCTTTTCTTGGTTCTGAAAAGAACCCTTCCCTATATATATATATATATATATATATATATATATATATGTGTGTGTATATTTTTTATATATTTATATATATATATATATATATATATATAAACACTATTAAAATGTTATCTTAATATAAAAAAGTTATGCTTGAAATACTTCTTTTTTTTTCGCGCTAAATTTTTATGTAATTATTAAATTTTTAAAAATAAATAGTGAAATTCGGGTTATTCGGGTCAACCCGAGAACCGAATCGAATTCAAATTTGGTTTTCAGTTCGGTTCAGTTGAATTTTAGTTCGGTTCGGGTTTTCGGGTTGACCCAAAAATATTTAACCGAATTAATCGAACCAAACAAACCGAACAACCCGATAACCGAACCTGTCAACACCCCTAAAAACATATTCTTCTCTTCTTTAGTCTTTTGGTTTAACTATTTAGTGAAATTTTTCTAAAATTTTAATGAGTAAATTTTGGTTATTTATTATTTTATAAAAATAAAAAATAATAATAAAAAAATAACTCATTTTTCACATTTTTCGGTTTACAAATCGATTTTCATGCAACTTCCATCTTACCCTTCTTCATATCACCTTGACACCATAGAAAACCCCTCATCAATTGTTCAAGATCATGAACAATATAAGCTGAATGATAAACACAGAAGCCCTATAAATATGCATGGAATATAAAATGTACATACAGAAGTGAAGCTTACTCGCAAATGGCAAAAACTTATTTCTCCAATCAGTAATACGGCTTTACAATCTTTTCACAAGGACCTTACAATCCCCATAGAGCAAACGAGGAAAGATAAGAGGAACGCTTAACTTATTTGCCTATGTATGAAGTTAAAACCACTTGGCAAGGAGATATTTGAAGCTTTTTATTTTAACAAATAAACTTCTTCAAATTAATAATCTTAGTTTGGTTAGTGGAGCTTCAAGCTTCTTTTGCAAACTAATAACTCTTAAATAAAACACTATTGTATGAAGCGTTTTAGATTTTTTGGAGCTTTTTATTCCTGGAAATACCCATATACCCCTAAACAATGTAATAAGTTGTTTTAGTTGTTTTAGTTAGATTGATACTTGATTTTAGATTTCAAAGAGTAGTATGAACCCGAAATAAAAACAATTAAAGATACAAGACTTCAACATTTACAAGAATGGGGTATTTATGTTATAAATATAAAAGATAAGAGAAAAGGAGAATGAGAGAGAAGGAGAAATCTTACTAAGAGATGATCTAATGTTTACAAGATGACCTATAATTATAAGTTAACAAGAATGAAATATATAAAGAAATGATATATCAATAATATATAGGTGAATCATCTACAATATATATACATATTTTACAACACTCCATCTTGGATATTCACCGGTTACTATGCGTAATCATGATGGTCCTTCAGGGGCGATATTGTACATAGACTGCCTCGTTAAAAACCTTATCAAGAAAAATCCATTGGGTAAAAAAAAACTTGATTAAGGGAAAAAGAGTGCAATGTTTGTAATACTCCCTCTCACTTTGATGTATATATATTCTTCAAACGTTGATTGCTCATCTTATGAACGAGTTGCTCAAAAACTTTTGTTGGCAACTATTTTGTAATAAAGTCCACCACATTGTTAGTGACATGAATATGTCCTGCAAAGATGACAAAATAGATATATAACTTTTAACCTAATACCAATGTATTGGTTGGAAGTATATAATGTTAATACAAATAAAATATACAGTCTCGTGACGCATATTACTTACAAAATCAACATCAAAGCCTTAATTGCACTTATGTATGGTATTTGAGGACCATCATTTCTTAGAAATGTATACAAAAGCAATTCATATAATATGCATCCAAATGATTTTGATCCATGTAATGATTCATTCAATTTGATCAAATAGAGTTATTGAGAACTTTATCTATTGCTTGTAAAAGTTGAAGCTGCTATACATGCTTGAGGCATTATAGATCCTTTATAGAATATGAGAGTTCTAATAAAACTCATCTAGTGCGAATTAAATACTTCCATATTGCTTGTCTCACAAAATATCAATAACATATTTACATCCACCTTGAGACAATATGTCTCTTAATAATCAACTTCATGGTTTTGTGAATTTATTTATTCCACAATTTATGTCTTAAAGTACATAACTTTAGAGCTCTTATTTCGGTTTTGCATAAAGACCGATGTATATCCAATAGCCTTTACACATTCACGTGTTTGAACTTCACATTCTAATATTTTCGTATTTGCAACAGATTGCGTCTTTTCATGTTGGCCATCGTTGAGTGCACTTTTGGATAGTAGTTGATTCGTGATCCTTATTATGCATAACAACAAGTGCTACATTGTATGTAAAAGAAATTTATTGACGTCATTTTGTTTTGATTCCATATGATTTTAGACATGATAGAATTTAGACTAAAATACACCGTTCGTCCCTAAACTTGGCCAAAAGCATCGTACTGAACCAAAACATGGAATTTTCGTCGTCAGAGGTCTTTTTTCCAAGTTTTTGAGGCTAAACTGGTCCCTTGACCATTTTTCCGTTAGTCAACCCTGTTAGTCGGCGTTTGCTTTGTCTTTAGTCAAAGGGCAACACTGTCATTTCCTTATTTCGATGAAAAATGTCTGTATTATTTCCATATGTCCTCTCCCTCTTCCCGCCCCATAAACACATAGACTGTATTATTTTTCGTCCCACAATTTTCGTTACAAGAATTATCACAATTCACAAACCCTAATTGCATGTCACAAAACCCGTTTTTATCATTCAGAAAACCAAAACATGGATTTTACTCTATGGAAAGTAAGAAGACATCCAGGGTATCCAGTTGATGATACCATTCTGTACAACTCTGCTAAGAAGAAATACGGCACGACTTTTATTTTCATTATAAACATTGGAATTTCTAATTGGGGTATTTATTTTTTGGCAATTAGCTTTTGAGAATGTCCTAAGCATATATTGACATTTTTTCAGTTGGTAGATCTAATATGTTTAGCATGAAGGTTCATCACAATGGTGTCTTTAAATACTGGCCTGGTAGAATATACATTGGAGGTATGGAAAATTTAGTTGATTTGGTTGATGTTGATAGTGTGTCAGTTGAAGAGTTGGATGTTCTTATGTATGAGTTGGGTTACGACCTTGGTTCAAAAAATTACTATTACTTTGTTAAGCCTGGTAGTAATTTAGATGATGGTTTGTATAGCTTAAGTGAGAGTGAAAATTTAGAAATATTAAAAGTTCTTGTTAATGACCATGAGATGATAGAAGTTTATGTTGAAAATGGGGTAAGACAACATTGGATGTTGATGAAACGTCACCAAAGTCAATTAGGACAGTTATTGATGATGTGGATGCAACAAAGAAAAATGCAACTCTTGCTATTGTTCCATATTGCTCAAACAAGTTGTTCTTAGAAAACATTGTTAATAAGTCTGTGGTAGAGGATTTATGTCATGTTACACATCAACCTTTGGAAGTCAATACTTTGGTACAATCTAGTCAGATGCCACAAACATAACCCTTGTTTTCATATGTAGAGGTCTGTCAAACTGAAGATGTTGTAGGTGATGTCAACCAACAAATAGATAAACATGTTGAGCATATCCAAATAGATAGTCCTGAAGAGGTATGTCAAAATGATCAAGAGTTAGGTCATCAAAAGGAGGAAATATGTAATCCTATTGAGCATATCCAAAAAGGTAAATCAGTACAAGTATGTGAAATTGATGAAGCTTTAAGTGATTACAATGTGAGTTAAACAGACAGTTATGTGAGTGATGATGATGATATTGAGAACAATCGAGATGGAAACACAGTTGTTGACGAGGCAAATACTTTTAAGGAGCCTGATGTTGCTATTAATTTGTTCAAAGTGACTGAGACTACAGAGTTACCATATATAGGTAGCTCCAACCAGATACCAGATGATTTTTTTAAGAAAAGTGAGTTAGATCTGTTAGATGATAATGATTTTGTAGGGGATTGGTTAACACAAACACACAAGAATAATTTAGTATGGATCGAATAGAATGAGTTCTAGAGAGAGAAATAGAGAGAGTTGGGAACTTTAGAAAGAGAAAGTGAAATCGTATGACTGAAAGCTCCACCCTCTCCCTTGGTGGGAGAGGGCTTTTATAGTTCTTACAAAATACGCCTGCTACGGGCTGTGGATCGGGTGTACAGTGGGTAAAGACCCGTCCGTCCTCCACGGTGTTACTTAAAAAACTAATAACATATAATCATATGGTTATGTATGATGCCTACGTGAATAAGTTTGTGTCAAACAACGTTCAGTAAGAAGAAACAATATTTCCAAGAAAGCAAACATGAACTGCATTTATCTAATAGTATGGAATTCTCTAAGACCAGAAGTATCTAAAATCTTATAGAGTCGGGAACTATGTTACGTTTTCTCTCTACTAATTCTTCACGTCTTGTATCGCAACTTAAGATCCACCCATTATGCAATTGTTACGAAACTTAAATGACTTCATGCAACTTACAGAGAGGCAAAAGATGATTTGACATAGTTCAATAACTAATTGTTATTTATTAAAATTAAAAGTCAGACTTACAGGTTCATGGCCTCTTAGTTTGACAAACCCTCGTAAAAGTTCCCTCTTATAATGGCAGTCACCACTCAGATGGCCAGCACGAATCTTTTTCATATACAAACAAGAGAAACTAAGTACAGTTAATGATCAGGATTTCCAACACACGAAAAAGAGCAAAATAACTCAGATAGGAATTTAAACCTCACTACATGCATGATGAGCGCAATTAGTCCAATCCAAATTTTTAGCTCGACAGTCATCAAAAGCATGAATCAACTCGTGGATAATAACTTGTGTTACCTCATCTTGAATTTGCATGTGATTACTACATACCACGATCTACAACATTCAAAGACTACGAATAAGTTCCAATGAACACAATAAATGAATTAGTTCCATTTGTTTGATCAAAATTGCAGCACATATATATTATAGCTTTATAAGCTTATAATAAAAGTGAGTCAAGATTGAGCTTCGTCTGCTCATTATTTGTTTGGGATTTTTCAACTTTTCGAATTATCAGATAGTGTTTAGGATTACTTATTTTTGATACTTTTTCACTCAAGCAAAAGCAAGTTTGTGTCATTAGGTTTATGTCATTCAAACTGCTTAATTTGAAGTAAAATAAGCCATTTCTAATTAGCAGAGGTATAGTTGTTTATTTCATAGTGCTTGTTAAGACAAAATTATATTCTTTTTTTGGGTAATAATTTTATTGGACCTTTTGGCCAACTAATCAATTATCAATGAGCTCAAGCCGAGTGCCACACAAACTCAAACCAAATAAAGTCCTCCACTTCAGAGAGGTTGCCGTGGCCACTTCAAGGCTGTTTGTACCAAGTGAACTTAGAACCTTTTATAAATAGCACCATCCGCATTTCTTACAAAATCAACACTTCCAAACACAATTTCTAAAAATATTTACTTTTAGGCAAACATAAAGTGGCCACGCCAACCTTCCGAAAAGGGAGGCCTGTCCGTGAAAGTCGGAAAGCATAACAACTACTGATTCTAAATATATAAAATGAAGAGAATTTTATACCCCTCTACCGCGAGCATAACCACCGCTCATTTTCTGAGTACAATTAATCGCTTTTATAAAATTAGGAGCAATATTGCATCCGCTTTTCTCCAAATGCTCCAGTAGAAACTTCACTGTCGGAGCTGTTTTTTTCACATTCATAAAATTTAAAATAATTAGGGGGCGTTTAGTTGGAGAAATTTTTTTCTTGTTTTCTATTTTTAGTTTTGTAAAAATTTGGAAGGAGAGTTTATCTCCACAAAACACTTAAAATACAGAAAACGCGTTTAGTTGATGTTTGTATTTTTTATTTTGAAGAAGGGGAGGAAGGGTTGTGGGTTACAAAGGAAAACAAGAAAAGCAATTAAAATTTGTTTTGTAATTTTTCTTGTTAAGTTAGGAAATAAGGGATTTTGTGACGTACCCTTAATATCTATATAAACCCTAAACCCTGACAAGTATATAGAGTGTTGTAAGGAATTACTTCTGAGGCTTCTTTGGATGATGTTTTCGCATTCCTGCACAGTCATGCCGCCCCGAAAGGTGGTGCCGCTGTCCGGAGAAGAACCTGATCCGGCTGACATTTTTTGGATGGTGAAATGAACTGAAATGAAAGATTCGTGGTATAATGAAGTCGGGTTGGATCTGATTCAAATGGGCCTGATATTGGGTCACTTATCTGTTTTATGTTGTTGCTAAAAACATATTTCTTCTCTTCTTTAGTCTTTTGGTTTAACTATTTAGAGAAATTATATATACATATTAATTCGCATTGTCAGTGAAATTTAATAAGGGTCCGTTTGGTTTGTTGACGGGTAGGATTTGGATTTGGATTTGAATTTTGAATAGGATTTGGATTTGGTATTAAATGAGTAGAGAGAGAGAAATTATAATGGTATAAAATATTATTTGTATTGTAAATAAATTTAAAAGTAAATAAATGGTGGAACCCACTTTTTAATACTAAATGACAAAACAAAAAGATTATTTTAATAATAAATGACAAAACAAAAATATTATTAAAAGACAAAACGGTTCAAATACTACAAATACTAGCATATCACTTAGGATTTACACATAGCTAATATTCATCCATCATCCCAATCCCCGGGCCCACATTTTTTGTTCCAATCAGCTGTTTTTTACTTTGAGTCCAAAGATGATGAGGAAAAACCATTAACCAAAACGTCACCTAAAGTTTCTAACAAATGGTCGGTGCAGATTTTCTATCAAATGGTCGGTGCTTTTTCTTGAGGTCTGTAACATCAGCATCTAGGAGCCCAGTAGTTAGCCCGTTGTGTGGCTTGGTCCAGTTTTGTTAAACTTATTGCTTATTATCTGCTACGTGTCTTTAAATTAACATAATGACTCTATGACTCATGAAACTTACTTATCAAAATCAGTAAACATTAAATCTAGAGATAAAGTTGAATCCGGAGAAGAAGGTAAACTGCTACAGGGATTTAATACGTAAACATCAAAAACTCACATGGAAGTGGTGGGTAAACTGCTACCGATCGAGATAATCATTTCTGAAAGTGGTTGTCTAGATCTAATTATATGTTCCGTAAATCATCCATGTTTTTTAATTGTATAATTTAATTGTTTATGTTGCTTTATAATTCTATTTTTCATTTGTGATTTTAGGCTCCTCCTATTCGAAGTTGGGGGGTCCTGATTGAAGGGATAGTTGTGACATGCTTTAGTGGATATAAAGCCGAATAACCTTTTCTGGTAATTTTATTCAAATTTGTTTTCTAACATTGGTTGAAGCTTTTTGGGTTTTGATTGATACATCTAAAATAGGTGACAAGATTTTTTTGCCATATACCCGAAACTACCATCCTTAGTAAATAAAGATACTCACATCACTGGCGAGATGGTACCCTTGGCTTCGAACATCAAGTAAGTTTCCTATAATAAAAGTTTCCTTAGTTCCTATAACAAAACTATCCTTCATCAGTTACACCTAAAGTGGTTTGTGACAGGTACATCACATGCTATGCAACTACCAGTTGCTATTGTATGATTACTATGCTTATTGTTTGGCTAGGTGATGCTGCCTATTGAAAGATACATCTTGCTGCAATGACCACTAAAGGTGAGTTAATTTTAAATTTGCTGCCTTATAAGTCACAAAGGTAGCCACTTTATATGTAGCTAATGTTGGTATAACTAAATGTAACAGAGCAACAACAACCCATTAGAAGTTAATGCAATCAACAGGATTCTTGCCACGACAACCAATTTGAAATTGAAGTTACAGAATCTGGGAACATGGTAACAAATCTTGAAGCTTATTTGCCATTCCACAGGGTCCTAAGTTTCGGACGATATGGGCTTCCTTTCATTGGCTTAAAGATGAGGTAAAGATCTTTTTATTATATTGCTTCGGTTTTTGTTTGTTTTGACTAGCGTTTTGAAGATACAGTGGGCGTGTTGCGTTATTTTTATAACGGGTCAAATGAGAACAGTTGAATATAATTAGCTTAAAAGGAAAGGGGTCGAACGGGTTGTAGGTCACCTAGCATATAGGGGTGAGCAAACAGACCGGATGGACCGGACCGACCGACAAAACCGACCGGACCGGACCGAACCGAAACCGACCGGACCGAAGGACCGGCGGTCCGGTCTCGGTCTACCATTTTTGGCAAATTCGGTCTCGGTCCGGTCCGGATCACAAACCGAAAATTTAGCCTTGTTGGACCGGACCGACCGACGGACCGACTGAGACCGGACCGGATCGACCACATTTGGTCTCGGTCTCGGTCTAAGTTTTTTGCCGGATTTGGTCTCGGTCTGGTCCGGTTTTTGTCGTTCCGGTCCGGTTTTCGCCCGATGATCAGCCCTACCAGCATATATTTTTTTGGCATTCAAGTTCCAGAGAATTACCATATTCAGTAATTAGTCTATTACGCATGCATATATATTCTCCTTCTGTGATTGTAATGCATGTTAAAAATGTTTGGTTTTGTGATATTGTTGCCGGTTCTTCTACTAATGTTGCAATGGGAAGCCACTGCCTTTGGGCGTCCAGTTCTTGCACTAATTCTTGTGGCCTCTTTGGCATTTTTTCCTGTCTTGCTAATTCCTTCTGTTCCATCCATGTGGCTTGCGGGGATGATATTTGGTTATGGTGTTGGGTTTGTAATAATCATGGTTGGCACGACCATTGGGGTGATTTTGCCATATCTCATCGGTCTGCTCTTCCGTGATCGCATCCATGTGAGTTTTTTATTTATATAATGCGATAAAACTTGCAACAACATGTTATGAGGGTGTTTGGGTTAGTGTTCTGTAAATGATTATCTTGATCATGTCTTAATGTTTGGATGAACATGTTTTATTATTCATGCTGCAAAAAAACTGTTTATCTAAGAGTAATTGCATTACCCATTCCCCTTTTTTTAATTAATATGAAATGAGTCTTCTAGCACCAGCGCCTATTTACGAAATGCTATTGTTATTGTTATTGCCCTGCCCATCCAAACATTATTATTTACAGTTGGTGTCATTACATATAATTTTCTAGATCGGATAGTTAATATTATATAATCACTTCATAAAATACGCATTCAAACATCCCAATTAAACTGATACTTTGTGGAGCATCTTCCTTCATGCTTTTACATGTCTAAAATGCACGTGATCTTTGTATAAGAGATCGGAAACTGTTAATTACTTTTGTGATTTATCTATTTCATCCATTCTCTATAAATATGTAACTCATTCTTTCAATTTCTTATGTTTTTCAAAAAAGCTTTAATTACCATTTGTTGGGTGGTAGCTAAAAAAGGTTACGAGAGTGTTGCAATACGTGTTCTTTGAATTAAAGAAAAGTTTAGAAAGGTGGTTCATGGTTGACGTTTACAAGTTTGTATATATACAGGTAACCAAGCAGGATATGCAAGACGCGTATGAGCCACTGTTTAAAGCTGGATTGCAAGAGCTTAAAAAATAGATTGGAGCCACGGGAGTGTTTCCTATTGAGGATGATATGGAGATGGAAGAGGTATGTATGTATATGTGTGTGAATGGGACAACTACCAAAACTGTAACAAAGCTAATCGTAAACAACCCTAAGCTTTTTGAGGTCCTAAGGGTTTATTGGGTCGTCGAAAAAATGAGAATTCAATACCATTCTTAGTAAACGGTTTAATCACTATGCTTTTCAGCCTTTCAGGTAGTGTCTCGGTATTAAATGTGTGTTTAGAAGAAACCGGATGGTGTGAAGAGGTCTAGAGTGCTACGGTTGAACAAACCACCCGAATTTAAGTACTCGGGGAAAATGTGTGAAGAGGTCTAGAGTGCTACTGAAATGTTAGTAACCGGATAGTGTGAAGAGGTCTAGAGTGCTACGGTTGACCAATCTACAGTAGTACCCGAATGGTGCGAATGGGTCTAGAGAGCTACGTCATTTTCCATGTGCTATTAGAATTGCTAGACGCACTGTTGAGCTTCATATAGTTCCTTTTGGTTTGTCTCCGAAATCTGTTGCTTCTAAGGTAAGTATGTCACTTTCTTTTCGATTAAACTGATTTCTTTTTTAGTTATGTCGTGCCGAAAAAGATTGCTTAAAATGTATTATGTTAGGCGCAGGTGAGGGCCTTTTTGTCTTACCAGAAATTTTCTGAATTTTGTCAGTAGTCTAAATATCGGTTTTTTTGTATTTATATTGAAAAACAAGGACCGTTTGAATGCGATATTGATGCTTCGCGTAAAGCTTAACCCATTCGTTGCCTTCTGCGCAATCAGGTCCTATACATGTGAGTAGCAACTAAACACAATGAGATACTCTTTATAAGTGCTTATGTTGGGCGTCGTTATGGGTTGTTTGAACACCAACTGATGCAGGTTTTACTGACCAGGTTTTAATATTTATAAGGTCGTCCCAAGAGCTATGTGTGTGGATTAATACTAAGTCTAGGTGTCACAGATTTTAATATGAGTTCGATAAGGAATTAACTAATTAATTACTAAAGCAAATAAAGGCAAAGAATATGATCAATAGAGGAGAGTGGTGCTAACCTAGTTACTCATCCTAACTAGTAATGTTTACGTCTAATTACTTCCAATTACTTCAGGTGGGGTCAAAGTCGAGAGGACAACATTTGGTCAGTTCGTCCTAACCTATCAGCAAAGAGCCACCACTGGAGAAGTCAGGTGTCCCCTCATAAGTCCAGTTGTTCCTGGTCCCGTAAGCCAAGTCATTAAGTTTTGCTACATGCTAGATTTATAATAGTGAGTGTCCGGGCGCTAGCAACTTAAACACTCACCCCCTAATTCTTAAGTTCATCCAAACGGTAGGTGATCAGTTGGTCAAATCGCACAAGTAGAAAGGGTCGTCAGTTGGTCATATCTTACCCTTCCCGTCTCAGTCTACTCACTTAGGGTCAGTTAGTCATATCTCCTAAGCAACTAGCCTTTACCACCATTCAAAACTACCGAAACAAGGGTAGCTACCAATAAACTATGCATGCATACTCTTAGAAATAATTATACGGAAGCAATGTAAACGCAAACAAAAAAATTAAGGAATCATAACTAGGCCAGCACCACGAGGTGCTTAGCCACTCATATTAGCCATACAAATCAATTCAATGTTTAATGTTACGAAATACATGAATCGAAAGTAAAGAAAAGATAAAAAGCTAATGCTTATCGTAGGGGAGTGATTTCTCCCTTGGAGATAGCTCCGTATGCTCCTCTAGATCTGCCTTCGACTTCTTCTCACGTTCTCTGATTGTTGTGTGTGAAATGGGATGCTTTGAAATGATAGAAATCGTGGGGTATTTATAGGCCAGATCTGGTTACGACGTAACTATTAAAAGAGTTACTCCGTAACATATAATTCTTCGTAAATTGCACTAATAATGTTGGTTACGGCGTAACCTCAGGAAGGAGTTACGCCGTATCTTCAATAAATCTTGGTTACGCCGTTGTTGATGCATGAGTTACGGCGTAATTATCAGCGGCGCGAAACCTTATTTGACCTAATATGGTTAAGTCGTAATCTTTGGGAGAGTTATGCCGTAATATTCTGATAAATTGGTTTTCTGAGCCACGCTTTAGTTACGGCATAATGTGAGAGAGGAGTTACGCCGTAACTTCTTCAAAGTGAGCATACTATGATAAATCTTTAATAATATCTCCAAATCCTCGTCTCTTTAGCTCCAATGCTCGTAATTTACCTGAAAGTGAAATATAATGGAAAACAAGCGTAAATCCATATAAATGATATAAATTATAAGCATTATTGGGGGAATTGACACTTAATATTCAGGATAATTTGATGTTATCAAATATCCCCTCACTTGAACTATACTTGCCCTCAAGTAGAGCTTATTAGATAGATTCCTAAAAAGATATCTCCCATTACCTGGAAAATATAAGTTTACAAATCCCTTATTCTAGAATAAAACAAAGTCGAACACCTCACGAAATGGGAACAAAACACTCAAATCTCTCAACTATTCTAAGTGTCAATTTCGGGGTGATCACTCAATCGCACAGTCATAGCATGTATTCTATCATAAGCTTGGTGGTTACACAAATCTCCACCACTAGAGTTAAGGGCTAAACAATTTTTGAAGGCAATATGGGTAGACACGAAAAAGGTTAAGAGTGATTTGTCATTACTAACATGTCACGGTGAAGTGAAAAAAATCAATGATACATGACCAAATCCATGTCCAAGACACCAAAGATTTTTTGCTGCATCACCTAGACACGCTTCATTACTAAAGGGTAGGATAAGACATGGGATATATAAATGGTGTAAAATAAAAATCAAGCAGATAGTTTAAATCTATAACCAAGTCATCACCACTTACCATCCGCCCAAAGTTCAAGCTTCAAAGTTAAGAAACCGGATCATGATATACTAGGTAGATGTGGCCTTAGAGGACGTCATGATGGGCACACTACTTTTTCTTCAACTGTTGGTGCAATTACCAACTCCAATCTTCAAATGTGACCGAGGTGGCCTCCTCGATACTAAATCTATATAGAGCTCATAAAATAGTGCTTATAACATCGCACTTTACAATAAACTGAATAACATAACTATTTTTTATTTTTTATTTTTTTTGTCCGAATCACATCTTTTTTTTTTT
Source organism: Chrysanthemum seticuspe (assembly GCA_019973895.1). Taxonomy (NCBI): domain Eukaryota; kingdom Viridiplantae; phylum Streptophyta; class Magnoliopsida; order Asterales; family Asteraceae; genus Chrysanthemum; species Chrysanthemum seticuspe. The sequence goes on along the minus strand of BPTQ01000006.1, from coordinate 120,793,246 downwards.
TTTTTTTTTTTTTTTTTTTTTTTTTTTTTTTTTTTTTTTACATAAACATAACAAATAAACATAACATCCCCCCACTTGAGATGAACAATGGGAATTCGGGGGGTCTTCAATGATCTTTAAGAATATGTCGTCGACGAGAGCGTGATTCCCGAACCTCTCATCTCGTTCCCTCGATTCCTTGATGTGGTCAAGAATCCTTTTTTCTTGATTGTTTCCGGTTTTGGTCCCAAATACACTCTTAACCTTTTCTACCCTACAGGCTTCAGCTTCTCTTACCCTTTCCAGCCTTCGATTTTTGAAAATCTCACCATAATTATATTCTTGCTTCGTCAATGTTTTCATTACCTTATGATCAAAATTATCCCTTGGTCCGTACCCTGTCTCCATATGCCATTTATAGCAATGTTCAAAAATCCGTTGAATACACTCCAAGGCTTGGTCAGGGGTCATGCTAGGAATAGGTCTAGGAGAATCGAGTAATTCACGTGTTAGCGCATTAATTCCCCTGTAGAAGACATAAACGATTTGATGTTTGTTCAAATCATGAGTGGGACGTCGATAAAGTAGCTCATTAAATCTTTCCCATGCCTGGTAAAGCGTCTCTTCACCTTCTTGAAGGAATTGATGGATTTTTCCAAGAAGCTTAGTCATTTTTTAAGGAGGGCAAAATTGTTGAACGAATTCTATTCTTAATTTATCCCATGCTCCTTTACATTCATTCGGGAGTTTATTGTACCATCTTTTCGCAGTTCCTGTAAGAGTCATAGGAAATTTTTTTGCAGTAACCGAATAGTTCGGAATGCTCCAGACGCTGAAAAGAGATGATAAGTAGAGTACTTCTTCCACATGATTCTGAACATCCTCATTTTCATCTCCTGAAAACTTAAGCTCATGTAACTCTCGAATAAATTGGTCCGGGATAGAGTATTTTTCCATACTAGAATCCTGTGTGAAGGTTCGTTGGCAGTTCTCATTTGGTCGCTCCAAATACTGCTCCATGGTTAATTCTTCCATATTATTCTCATCAATGACTTCCGGTTCTGCATCAGATTGGCCAGATTCGTAAAACGAAAAGATGTTATGAATAGGAACTTGAGAGTAAACTTTTTTTCTCCGAAATTGTTTCTCCGGATCATCGAATGGGGTGGCCAAAAATGGACTTGAGCTTCTAGTCTTGTATCCTGACATTTAAGAGAAGAAAGAAAATTAAAAATAGACTTAATAAAAAATCCTAAAATAACTCCTCGGCAGCGGAGCCAAAAACTTGATGCAGGTTTTACTGACAAGGTTTTAATATTTATAATGTCTCGTTATACCTATGGTCTACCCTAATGCACTAACGGGCAGTGTACCCGGTCGTGTGTAGTGTAGTATTCGGTAAAACCGAGGTCGTCCCAAGAGCTATGTGTGTGGATTTATACTAAGTCTAAGTGTCACAGATTTTAATAAGTTTTCGATAGGAAAAAAATTAATTAAGTACTAAAGCAAAGAAAGGCAAAGGATGTGATCAATAAAGGATAGTGGTGCTAACCTATTTATTCATCTTAGCTAGTAATGTTTATGTCTAATTACTTCCAATTACTTCAGGTGGGGTCAAAGTCGAGAGGACAACATTTGGTCAGTTCGTCCTAACCTATCAGCAAAGAGCCACCACTGGAGAAGTCAGGTGTCCCCTCATAAGTCCAGCTGTTCCTGGTCCCCTAAACCAAGTCATTAAGTTCCGCTACATGCCAGATTTATAATAGTAAGTGCCCGGACACTAGCATCTTAGACACTCACCCCCTAATTCTTAAGTTCATCCAAACGGTAGGTGATCAGTTGGTTAAATTGCACAAGTAGAAAGGGTCGTCAGTTGGTCATATCTTACCTTTCCCGTCTCAGTCTACTCACTTAGGGTCAGTTGGTCATATCTCCTAAGCAACTAGCCTCTACCACCATTCATAACTACCGAAACCAGGGTAGCTACCAATAAACTATGCATGCATACACTTAGAAATAATTATACGGAAGCAATGTAAATGCAAACAAAACAATTAAGTAATCATAACTAGGCCAGCACCGAGAGGTGCTTAGCCGCTCATTATAACCATACAAATCAATTCAATGTTTAATGTTACGAAATACATGAATCGAAAGTAAAGAAAAGATAAAAAGCTAATGCTTATCGTAGAGGAGTGATATCTCCCTTGGAGATAGCTCCGTATGCTCCTCTAGATCTGCCTTTGGCTTCTTCCCACGTTCTCTGATTGTTGTGTGTGAAATGGGATGCTTTGAAATGCTGGAAATCGTGGTGTATTTATAGGCCAGATCTTGGTTACGGCGTAACTAATAAAATAGTTACGCCGTAACATATAATTCTTTGTAGATTGCACTAGAAATTCTGGTTACGGCATAACCTCAGGATGGGTTACGCCGTATCTTCAATAAATCTTGGTTATGCCGTAGTTGATGCAAGAGTTACGGCGTAATTATTAGCGGCGCGAAACCTCATTTGACCTAATATGGTTACGTCGTAATCTTTGGGAGAGTTACGCCGTAATCTTCTGATAAGTTGGTTTTCTGAGCCACGCTTTAGTTACGGCGTAATTTGAGAGAGGAGTTACACCATAACTTCTTCAAAGTGAGCATACTATAATAAATCTTCAATAAATTCTCCAATTCCGCGTCTATTTAGCTCCAATTCTCTTAATTTACCTAAAAGTGAAATATAATGGAAAATAAGCGTAAATCCATATAAATGATATAAATTACAAGCATTATCGGGGGAAATTGACACTTAATATTCAGGATAATTTGATGTTATCAGTTTATCACTTTATCATAACTTTGATGCTTTTGGGGAACATTGGGGACAATGCTCAGTTTAAGTGTAGGGAGGGAGAATAAAACGGGAACTTAGAAACTATTTACTCACTTGATCATTTGTCTTGTCCTAGGTAATTTGTGTAATAAACCATAAGAAATATTTGTTAGGGCAATTTTAGCACCAAATTTAAAATTTTTTTATGACATTTACGAGCTAAACTTTAGTCTTAAAGCGTCTCATGAATAGGAATTATATGACTAGCACAAAAACCGTTTACCACTCAAATTCCACCCCAAAAATGTGAGGTTCGCCCCTAGATCTTTAGGAATAAAAGCATTCACCTTTAATGCTTAGAGAGTGTACCGGTAGTATAATAGATTCTAGAACTTGTTTTGTGATTCAATTCCGAGATCGCTAGTGAGACTACACTTTGTGTAGTTAGGAGTAACTAAGTGAAAAGAAGCATTAGGATAACCCTTGTTGGAAACCTGTATTATAATTACATCTTCCACATCGGTTGAGTAATTACCCCACATCCTTGCGATGTACTCATCTTTAGTACATGATACCCCTAGTTAACCCCTCAGAGCCTATCCTTTTCACGGTTCTTGTGATGTTTCGATTTTCCGGAATATCAATAAAGAGCATTGTTTACAATCCACCCCCAAATGTACACCCAAATCGCCTTAGCCTACCTTGTATGCACTCACCTTTAGTGCATTATTGTTATCATTACTAAACCCTTAGTTCAAATATCTAGTTACTTGCATGGTTGCTAAGTCGAGTCATATCTTTTGTACACAATTTTGGAACGATTGGGACTCATGGGTAAAAAGTAATATTTTATGGAGTAACGGGAAAGAACGATAAATTCAAATTCCCTTTGTCTACGTAATTAAATACTCCGAGTGTTTTGATCTTTTCAAATCGGGTCAATTAGTGTTAGAGAAATAAAAACTCAAGTGTAGGGTTGCTCCTATAAATCCCTTATATTTTGATGTTATCGTAGAGGATGGTAGAGTAAAAAGGTATGAAAAAAATGAAGAAAAACATATGGGCTACCATCCTACATCTATCTTTATATTTATGTTTTTAAATTTATGTTTGTTTTGTTTCAAGTTATCTAGTTTTAGTGAGTCGGGGCCCTACCCTAAGCCTAACATTACAACCCTTGTAAAGACCTTTTAGATAGTTGTTCCTAGGTGCTTACGCCAAAGCGGTGGAGGTTTGATCTATTCTCAAGCTTATGGTAATCTATGTACTATGCCAGGTAATGAGTGTTTATCTTCCATTTCCATTCATATTATATTTCATGTAAATCCGAGAGGTGAGAGAATCCAAAAACCACTTGTGAGGTGCTAGTATATAATTTACGTGCTTGTTATGACTATTGTGGCGCTTTTAATTGTTGTAAACTATTTTAAACCAATGTTTCATGCCCCCTAACTTATAAATTGATTGGTCAAAAGCACATTTGCTTGAGGACAAGCAAATACCAAGTGTAGGGATATTTGATAAGGATTTAAAACATACGCTTTTAGGGGGTCATTTAAGCCCTATTTCGACACATTTTATATCCGTTACTGCTTAATTTCGTTCATTTTCACTTTTTAGGTCGTTTAGAAGCAAAACACTGGAATGAAGCACATTTGGACGAAAAGGAGCAAATACATGAAGAAAATGGCAAAGTCAAGATCGAAGCCACTCAAGACTGATCAGCAGAACCTGACGACGTCCCATCCAAAGGGCGAACGCCGTCCCTTTATGAAGACTTGATCAAAACATGCACGCGATAACTCAGTGAAATTTCTGGTCATATAACCTGACGGCGTCATGCTTTAAATATGTAGGGCGTCACTCACAGTTTTCACCCCAGACGGCCCCGATCTAGAATCAAGACGACGTTTCAAGTAAAGACCGATGGAGTCACAACTCTAAAGTGACGCCGTCCCATCGATGACTTGGCCAAGATGAATCCCCAATGATGGCGACCTGACGGCGTCCCATGCAAAAGGTGACGCCGTTGCGATTGTATATCTATATATAGAATTTGATTTTTCTGTATTTTAAGAAGTAGAATTTTAGAGAGCAAACCCTAACTCAGTTGTAGTCCGACTTGGACAGTATTTTAGGGTCTCATACCCTATTTTACACATCAATATAAGTTTGTTAATCCAATTCATCATTATGTCTACCCCATATTCGATTGATTGTATGTATGCTTGCTTGTCTATCATGTCTAGCTAAATTACTTGTGTGTTTGCTTAGATCTATGAAACCTAGTTATTGATTGTTGTTAGGTTTTTTCTTGTCTTAATTGAAATTAGCTTAGGAGTGCAACTAGGCTTTCGTTGTGTTTAATGCTTGAGTGTGCTTAATGATGATATGGTTCATGGATGAAATAGCTTAGGCTTTCCTACTCCGTGTGTCATATACGAGAGATAACCTCAAAGAACTAGGGACTACACATATCCTACGACCTTTAGGAATACAACGCGTTAAGATAAAGGACGTGACAACTCAACCAACCAATAAAAGATAACTAGGGAGTAATAGTATCTAAGTGAACACATCGTTAATCATCATAAGAGCACACCTCAATTAGACATAGCTATCCGTAGTAATTAGATAATTAGTTAAAGTAGAGTAATCGGTAGAAGTACCACCCCCAAACCAATTGCCCCGAGATTTTACATTAATTTTCTAAAAAACCATAAAAAAGATTAAAAAAAAAGAATCATCCTCAACCCCACCTTCTCGTCATATATTTCTTACTAGCATTCCTATTCCCCTAGAGAACGATATCAATCCCCGGGGCTTACCCCATACTACATGATAACATCAAATAGTCCTGAATATTAAGTGCCAATTTCCCCCAATAATGCTTGTAATTTATATCATTTATATGGATTTACGCTTGTTTTCCATTATTTTCCACTTTCAGGTAAATTACGAGCATTGGAGCTATAGAGACGTGGAACTGGAGAAATATCTAAAGATTTATCACAATATGCTATTTTGAAGAAGTTACGGCGTAACTCGTCTCTCACATTACGCCGTAACTATTGCGTGACTCAGAAAACCAACTTATCATAAGGTTACGGTGTAACTCTTCCTAAAGGTTACGACGTAACTATATTAGGTCAAATGAGGTTCCACGCCGCTGATACTTACGCCGTAACTACTGCATCTCTTACGACGTAACCGAGTTTATTGAAGACTACGGCGTAACCACTCATAAGGTTACGCCCCTAACCAGCAGATATAGTGCATTATTCGAAGAAATAGAAGGTTACGACATAACTCCTATATTGGTTACGCCGTAACCCATATCTGGCCTATAAATACCCCACGAATTCCAGCATTTCTAATCATCCCATTCCACGCACAACACTCTGAGAATGTGGGGAAAAAGCTCAAGGCAGGTCTAGAGGAGCATACGGAGCTGTCTACAAGGGAGAAATCACTCCCCTACGATAAGCATTAGCGTTTTATATTTCTTTTACTTTCAATTCATGTATTTCTTACCTTTGAATATTGAATTGGTTTGCATGATTAATATGAGCGGCTAAGCACCTTTTGGTGCTGGCCTAGTTATGATTCCTTAATTGTTTTGTTTGCATTTACTTTACTTCCGTACAATTATTTCTAAGTGTATGCATGCATAGTTTATTGGTAGCCACCCTTGGTTCGGTAGTTTTGAATGGCGATAGAGGCAAATTGCCTAGGAGATATGACCAACTGACCCTAGGTGAGCGGACTGAGATGGGAAGGGTAAGATATGACCAATTAACGACCCTTTCTACTTGTGCGATTTGACCAACTGATCACCTATTGTTTGGATGAACTTAAGAATTAGGGGCTGCGTGTCTAAGTTCCTAACGGCCGGGCATTCACTATTATAAATCTAGCATGTAGCGGTACTTAATGACTTGGCTTAGGGGACCAGGAACAACAGGACTTATGAGGGGACACCTGACTTCTCCTGTGGTGGCATCTTTGCTGATAGGTTAGGGCGAATTGACCAAATGATGTCCTCTTGACTTTGACCCCACCTGAAGTAATTAGAAGTAAGTAGACGTAGACATAACTAGCTAGGAGGATTAACTAGGTTAGCACCACTCTCCTCTATTGATTTCCCTTTATCCTTTATTTGCTTTTATTTGCTTTATTCTGTATTAGTAGTTTAATTAATTAAATCCCTTTCAAAACCATTATTATTCTGTGACACCTAGACTTAGTAATAATCTTACACACGTAGCTCTTGGGACGACCTCGGCTTTACCGATTACTACACTACACACGACCAGGTACACTGCCCGTTAGTGCACTAGGGTAGACCATAGGTATAACGAGACATTATAAATATTAAGACCTGGTCAGTAAAATCTGCATCAAGTTTTTGGCGCCGCTACCGGGGAGCTATTTTAGGATTTCTTATTAAGTCTGTTTTTAATTTTCTTTCTTATTATGTCAGGATACAAGACTCGCAGCTCGAGGCCTTTTCTGGCCACTCCATTCGACGACCCGGAGAAGCAATTTCGAAGAAGAAAAGTTTACTCTCCGGTTCCTATTCACAACATCTTCTCATTTTACGAATCAGACCAGTCTGATGCAGAACCGGAGGTCATCAATGAAAATAATATCGATGACCTAACTATGGAGCAGTATTTGGAGCGACCAAATGAGAACTGTCAACAAAGCTTCACACAAGATTCGCACACTGAAAAATACTCTATTCCAGATCATGTTATTCGAGAGTTACATGAACTTAAGTTTTCTGGAGATGAAGATGAGGACGTTCAGGATCACGTAGAAGAAGTTCTCCACTTATCATCTCTTTTCAACGTCAGAGGTACTCCGAGCTATTCAGTCACTGCAAGAATTTTTCCTATAACTCTTTCTGGGACAACGAAAATATGGTATAACAAACTCCCTAACGATTGTAAAGAAGCATGGGATAAACTTATAAAAGAATTTGTCCTGCAATTTTGCCCTCCTTAAAAAATGGCCAAGCTTCTTGGGAAAATCTATCATTTCGTTCAGGTTGGAGAAGAAACGCTTTACCAAGCGTGGGAAAGATTTAATGAGCTACTCTATCGATGCCCTACCCATGATTTAAACAAACATCTAATCGTCTACGTCTTCTATCGTGGGATTAATGCGCGAACACGAGAACTTCTCGATTCACCGAGACCTATTCCTAGCATGACTCCTGACCAGGCCCTGGAATGTATTCAGCGGATTTTTGAACATTGCTACAAGTGGCACATGGATACAGGGTACGGACCGAGAGATAATTTCGATCATAAGGTAATGAAGACGATAACAAAGCAAGAATACAATTATGGGGAAATTTTCGAAAAAACAAAGGTTAGAAAGAGAAGCTGAAGCATGCAGGGTTGAGAGGGTTAAGAGCATGTTTGGAACCAAAACCGGGAGTGATCTTGAGAGAAAAATTCTTGACCACATCAGGGAATCAAGAGAACGAGATGATAGAATTGAAAAATTGATGAGGACATTCGTGGATAATACAGTCTCTTCTCTCAAAATTCACGATGATAGGATTAAGAGATTGGAGAAGAGTGTTAGTTCATGTTCAGAAGCCATCTTTAATTATCTAGCAGCTCAGGAGGAGGAAGTTGTCCACACTGTAGAAACTATCCTTGAAGAACCTCTGACCTTTTCGGAAAAATTTAAGCGACGAATCAGCATGGAAAGACAGTCACTTCTGGACTAAACTTTACTGGTAAACTTACCTATCAATAATTATATTAAAACTAATCATGATGATATTGCGCAGGAATTAAGCATTGATGAGAGAATTCACCTCAACGAAAGATGTTCAGCGGTTTTGAGGAAGGAGCTACCACAAATGGAAAAAGATCCAGGATGTTTCACTCTCCCTTTCTTGATCGGGAGTCTAAACATGTGTAATGCCCTTGCTGATCTTGGAGCCAGTATTAGCATAATGCCCCATTCGATGTTTTTGCGTATGGGGATTGGTAACTTAAAGCCGGCCAAGATGAAAATTGAAATGGCTGATCGATCTATGCAATCACCATTGGGCATCGTTGAAAATGTGTTAGTAAAGATTAAGAAATTCCTTTTCCATGTAGATTTTGTGATTCTTGACATTCCGAAAGATAACAGAATACCAGTCATTTTAGGTAGGCCTATGCTTGCCACTGCCCATACTAAGGTGGATGTCTTTGCTGGAAAGTTGACTCTTGAAGCTAATGGAGAAATTGCTACTTTCAGACCTAATGAACATTTGTCTACCCCGGAAAAGGTATGTGCAATTGACCCTGTAGGCAGTTTTGGTGAAGCTTTAGAAAAATTTCTTAGTGACCCCCCCCCCCCCCCCCCCGAATCCTGGAGAGGTTGACTCGGGGAGAGATTTTGATATTTTCGTCAATTTTGAGGAAGATGATAACTTAGGATTAAGTGATGAAGACCTCTCAAGTGACGTCGAGATGACCCATTGGCAAGATAACTCTGTTAAGACTTTCTCGCAACCTAATCAACCTAGATTTCATGAGGTAGGAACCCGCATACATCATAGAAACCCCTATTATCTCAAGATCTCATGCAAAATCGGGTTCATCGACTTCCACCCATTTATTGACACTACTTCCCCAGTCAATATCATGTCAAAAGAATGCTACAACCAAGTTATAAAGAAAGAGTTAGAATATAAGGGGAATAACTTTCTTGGGTTTGCAACTAACATACATGTCTTCGTTGGAACTCATTCATTTTTGTGGACTTTATGATTCTAGACGACGTAAGTGAATTTGTGGTGGATGGACTTACGGGAGTAATTTTAGGGAGACCTTTTCAGGAAATGTCGGGTTTAGATAAAAATGAAAAAGAAGGGTTAGTTTGGTTGAAGATTAACGATGATAAGACTATTTTCAAAATGCCGAGAACGATCAAGAACTTTAAAAATTGGACCAAGAGGCAGTTGAGCCAAGCTCAATCACTGCTCGATATCATTGAAGATGACAAAGAAAAAGGCATTGAACACCCTTACCAGAAAATCAAGAGTTTCTACTCGGGCTGTTTAGAATTGGGAAATGACTACAAACGGGATGAGAATTTGGTAAGTTGGATCCAGCGTGGAGATTGCCATATCCACGAAATGACCAACAAGCACTGGTAGCCCCGCGACTTTGAGTCTAACTTATAGACTCGTAAATAAAAAAAAGTGCTCTTACGGGAGACAAACCGAATTATCCCTTTTTTTTGTTTTATTTCCATTTTTGTAGGGTTTTTGTGTTTTCTAACTATTTTTGCAGGAAACGAGGAACTAATTGTTGCTGCAGTTGCTGATCTGAACAGAGTTACGGCATAAATCATCTTGGTGATTACGCCGTAACCAACCTTTTAGCAACATAATTCTAGACGCATTACCAATTACGGCGTAATACCATCTCAGTGGTTACGCCGTAACCACTCGCTTTGCAGCTTATGACAGGTTTTGCCAATTACGGCGTAACTCCCTTAAACAAGTTACGACGTAACCTTCCTCTGCTTTAATTCTTTCATTTTAAAACATAATAACCTTGTATTAGTATTTTAAATGAACTTTGTCGGTGTGTTCCCTGTAAACCCTCACGAGACTTCACTCGTCCACTTGGGACACCAAGTGGTTTAAAAAGCTTGTTGCATATGCTAAATGCAACCGTGATTCCTACGAAAGTGAGTTAGGTTTGTTTTTCATTTTTCATTTTTGTCTTTTTAGAATTATGCTTGTCGGTAGTGTGATTTCAGGGATTGAAGTTTGTTCATGATGCTTATACGAAGGCACGTCTCTTTTTCGTGGGCCTTCCTTCTTTTTGGAGCAAATTTCAGGGAAGTTCTCGCTTTAATTCTACCTTTCTCTTCACCTTTATTTAATGCCTTGTACAAAAGGGACTTTGTACAATTCAAGTGGGGGACGGGAGTAGAATTATCTCTTGAACTTTATTTCGCCCTCATTTTTCTAGTTTATTTTGAAAAATTATGCCATTTATAAAATTTTGACATTTTTTCTTAACCTAACTAGATTAGACCTTAGCCGAGCATATACAACCCTTGATATTATATGGTGAGATTAGCCTTATCCGTTTCCAATATTTTACCCCAAATCCACCAAATTATGAGTGTGTTGGTAGCTTGTAAACTTTAGAACTTGGCCTTTGCATCATTTCGAGACCATAGACGAGGTATGTTGAGCTAGCTCGATGTATTTGGACTTTTCAGTTTTAGAAGGCAATATTATAGGATTATCACCCAAACAGCCTACCATTGTGTGTCTATCGATTAGTCACCTCGACTTCTCGACCCCCATGTGAAACCCTTTTGGTGCACTCATCTTTAGTGCAAGATAACCCTAGATACACCCTTCTGAGCCATTCCTTTCATTTTGTTAACCCGATATATTGTTTCGATACACCTATACACCTTAGCCTACCCTGTAGTCTTTATTTGTGATTGGGAAGTCATCATTTGCCTAAGTTCAAGGTTCGAGTGGAAAGGTTTGGAAATCACGCTTTCATCGACAACATTTCTGAAGATCATTGAAGACCCCTTGAATTCCCATTGTTCATCTCAAATGGGGGGATATTATGTTTAGTATTTATTGTCCGAAAAAAAAGTGACTCGAAAAAAAATATATATACATATATATATAGTTGTTATGATTATGTTATTGTAAAGTGCGATGTTATAAGCACTGTAGTATGAGCTTTATTGATTTAGTATCGAGGAGGCCACCTCAGTCATATTTGAGAATGGAGTTGGTAGTTATGCCAACAGTTGGAGATAAGGTAGTGTGCCCATCACGACGTCTTCTAATGACACATCTGCCTTGCTTTTCATGATCCGGTTTCTTGAATTAAAAGCTTGAACTTTGGGCGGACGGTAAGTGGTGATGACTTGGTTATAGATTTAGACTACCTGCTTGTTTTTTAATATACACCAATTATACATCCCATGTCTTATCCTACCCTTTAGTCATGAAGCGTGTTTAGGTGATGCAACGAGCAATCTTTGGTGTCTTGGCCATGGATTTGGTCATGTATCATTGATTTTTTCCACTTCGCCGTGACATGTTAGTAATGACAATTCACCCCTTAACCTTTGTCGTGTCTACCCATATTGCCTTCGAGAATTGTTTAGCCCTTAACTTTAGTGGTGGAGATTTGTGTAACCGCCAAGCTTATGATAGAATACATGCTATGACTGTGCGATTGAGTGATCACCCCGAAATTGACACTTAGAATAGTTGAGAGATTTGAGTGTTTTGTTCCCCTTTCGTGAGGTGTTCGGCTTTGTTTTATTCTAGCATAAGGGATTTGTAAACTCATATTTTCCAGGTTATGAGAGATATCTTTTTAGGAATCTTTCTAATAAGGTCTACTTGATGGCAAGTAGAGTTCAAGTGGGGGGATATTTGATAACATCAAATAGTCCTGAATATTAAGTGTCAATTTCCCCCAATAATGCTTGTAATTTATATCATTTATATGGATTTACGCTTTTTTTTCATTGTTTTCTACTTTCAGGTAAATTACGATCATTGGAGCTATAGAGACGCGGACCTGGAGAAATATCTAAAGATTTATCACAGTATGCTATTTTGAAGAAGTTACGGCGTAACTCGTCTCTCACATTATGCCGTAACTATTGTGTGACTCAGAAAACCAACTTATCATAAGGTTACGGCGTAACTCTTCCCAAAGGTTACGACGTAACTACATTAGGTCAAATGAGGTTCCACGCCGCTGATACTTACGCCGTAACTACTGCATCTCTTACGACGTAACCGAGTTTATTGAATACTACGGCATAACTACTCACAAGGTTACGCCGTAACCAGCAGATCTAGTGCATTATTAGAAGAAATAGAAGGTTACGGCGTAACTCCTATATTGGTTACGCCGTAACCCAGATCTGGCCTATAAATACCCCACGAATTCCAGCATTTCTAATCATCCCATTCCACACACAATACTCTGAGAACGTGGGGAAAAAGCTCAAGGCAGGTCTAGAGGAGCATACGGAGCTGTCTCCAAGGGAGAAATCACTCCCCTACGATAAGCATTAGCGTTTTATATTTCTTTTACTTTCAATTCATGTATTTCGTACCTTTGAATATTGAATTGGTTTGCATGATTAATATGAGCGGCTAAGCACCTTTTGGTGTTGGCCTAGTTATGATTCCTTAATTGTTTTGTTTGCATTTACTTTACTTCCGTACAATTATTTCTAAGTGTATGCATGCATAGTTTATTGGTAGCCACCCTTGGTTCGGTAGTTTTGAATGGTGATAGAGGCTAATTTCCTAGGAGATATGACCAACTGACCCTAGGTGAGCGGACTGAGACGGGAAGGGTAAGATATGACCAACTGACGACCCTTTCTACTTGTGCGATTTGACCAACTGATCACCTATCGTTTGGATGAACTTAAGAATTAGGGGGTGCGTGTCTAAATTCCTAACGGCCGGGCATTCACCATTATAAATCTAACATGTAGCGGTACTTAATGACTTGGCTTAGGGGACCAGGAACAACATGACTTATGAGGGGACACCTGACTTCTCCTGTGGTGGCATCTTTGCTGATAGGTTAGGGCGAATTGACCAAATGATGTCCTCTCGACTTTGACCCCACCTGAAGTAATTAGAAGTAAGTAGACGTAGACATAACTAGCTAGGAGGATTAACTAGGTTAGCACCACTCTCCTCTATTGATTTCCCTTTATCCTTTATTTGCTTTTATTTGCTTTATTCTACATTAGTAGTTTAATTAATTGAATCCCTTTCAAAACCATTATTATTCTGTGACACCTAGACTTAGTAATAATCCAACACACATAGCTCTTGGGACGACCTCGGCTTTACCGATTACTACACTACACACGACCGGGTACACTGCCCGTTAGTGCACTAGGGTAGACCATAGGTATAACGAGACATTATAAATATTAAGACCTGGTCAGTAAAACCTGTATCGCTACACTACAACGATTAGGCTCACTGCCTAGGAGGTTGAAAAACTTGCTCGAAGAAAAAGAAGTTTCCTTGACCACGAACGCGGCTTCCGCGCCCATCAATGCTTCACTTAAGTAATGCTCCGCTAATCATTGCATGTTTAGACAAGGCTATGCTGTATAGAAATGGTTACAGCACAAAGCAAATAGGACCAATAAGATAAAGATGAGCATACCAAATTAACCTGTCAATGAAGTGCTCAATTGTCCAACCTACTCATACACAATAACCTTGTCAATCAACTTCTTCACCATTAAGTAAGCTTCTCAAATATGTAAAATTGGGATAAACTAATATATTAGCAATCAACAGTAAAACATTTGGTATTAAGTAAGCTTCTGTAACAAACTAATATGATGTTCCAGCTTATCCCCTTTCATGCTCTCGTGTTTGCAGAGGAGGCATTCAAGATACATCAAATTTTTTGTGTAAAACAGTATTATCAGTCTACAAATAATGTAATAGTATAAATAAATAGATAGATTTTGTAAATAATGTAATGAATAAGAGATCTCATGTTAAAATAAACTAAGAGTATATTGGGATCTTTGGATTCTTAGCACTACATCTTGTAGCAAGCTGAACAAAAAAAATGTTATGTTTAGTACCAAGGTTCTATAGCAGTTAATAAAAGGTAGTAACAGAATCTCACTAAGAAGCATGGCTAGGAAATTTTTTATAACTAATCAAAATAATAAATATAAAGATATTCGTAGATTCTTCGTACTGTAAAATATTAGAGATGTATGAGATTATGGCAGAATATTGTTTCTGGAACCATTTTATGAAAACCGGATCAAAATGATGATAAAATGATGTATATAAGCTTCTTAGATTATATCTAGATGCATAATATGTACATACTATAATTATAAAAAAAAGAGATAAAGAATGGCAGGTCACCATAGCCTCATCCCAGACCTGTTTATGTATTTATGTACACGGTGACGATCTTGACAAATGATTATTGATTAGCCTGCACCACTCAAGTGGATCCATTTATCTGTAAAATGAGTCAAATTGTCATCTCTATAATCATTACTTGCATAATTGAAGAGGGAATGAAAAACGACTTTAAGCTCAAAATCCGACTCCCAATTTGAAAGTTCGTGTACTTTTTTCTTTAAATCCTGAAACAAAATACACCTCAATGGAATAAGCATTCCCACAAAGAGCTCAAAAGTACTAACTGAGGAAACAAATATTATAATACATTCACTGAATCTAATGGTATGTCCACAGTCGCGTCATGTTTTTTACTAAAACCAGGTCGTTTAAATTACCTAACACTAGCAACACCAACGATCCAATAACCATACCAGCGCCAAGTCAGCAAAACCTAAAAACAAATGAGCATATCCATTAATAAAATAATTATAGCCTTCGGCTAGATTATATACTGATAATGACACAATGATAAAACACTAAAACCATAAGTAGACTTCAAGACCAACTCATGCCTCATCACTCCAACACTACTCTATGTCGTTTCATACCTACATTATAATGTCAGACAATACATGGTGTTTGATTCACCAACATGTGTATAATAATAAAAGCCATTTTCTGTTAAAGTAAAAACACATGATTAATTTTAATAGACTACCTAAAATTATGGTTGATTTATAATGAGAAATATGCAAAACACAATATAAATTGTTTAGCTAAAATCTTAAAAATTCAACTAAGGAAAAAATTACAATACCTGTTAATCAGAACCACTTGTTCAGAAGAACCACCTATTCATCAGAAACACTTTATTCAGAATTTTCATTAGAAGAACGGGCATACATGTGATCGAAGCACTTCCAGGTAAACAACCAAAAGTTGGAAGACTAATTACGTTTTGACATGATTTAGGGATTGTTTAACTTGTAACAAAACTTGTACCTGTAGGAAACTCCTTAAATAAATTGCCACAAACTCATCATGGATGTATAGAAGAACTTATAATATCATTCTTGAAGCAAAAAAGTATGTTAGTATTAAAAATAAAAAGGAAAAATATGTGTGATTGATTATATTAGAAACCCTAGAAATCATTACAATCTGAAAAAGAGAAATTCTAATTGGATTTGAAGATTCGAAAATTTGTTATATAAAATCATAATAAGAAGTTGTAATTCATAAAGGAATGAAAAAATATACATACATCGCATCATCTTGTCATTTGAGATCAAAGAGAGCAAGCCATTTGTTAAAACATGCAACAACATAAAAAACACGTGATTGTACACATGAATAAAAAAGAAGCAGATTAGGGTTTTTTCGATAGGTTGAAGAGAAGCAAATTAGGGTTTTTGTAAGAGGCTGAAAAGAAATGATAAAGATCGAGAAGAAACGGGTATAACTTATTTTGATGGGCTTTTTTTGTTAGGGGTTTTGTTTTTGATTTTGCTAAAAGATTCCTCCGCCTTTTTTAATTTTTTTTTTTATTTTTTATTTTTTATTTTTTTAAACATTTTTAACACATGTATATTTTTTAATATCATATTAAAAAAACGAAAATCCACTTAATGTTGACCCTATTTTTTAAGAGTCAACATTTTAATTGGCCTAAGAGAGAGCTCGGATTCAAAATCGAGCTCTCTCATTAGTTAATCCAATCCCTCAATTTGACTTCAAGTGAGCTACCTTCTTATATAAAAGATTATAGTATTTTACAATATTTTTTAATTAAATTTTAATTATGTTACGTACTTCTTAAAATAATCATTAAATTTTCAAGTCAATTTACCGTCTATATGAACAAAAGGAAAGAAAGAACAGAAATGATTTGCACACTCAATTTTTTGACACACTTCAACTTATGCATTAATTTAGGGCAAATGCTCTGAAAAGGCATCGAAGTTGCCACATTTTCCTTTTCTGGGCATCGAACTTTTTTTCCCTATAGTAGCACTAAACTTGCCTAATTTTCCTTTTGTGACACAAAATCACACTTATAGTGTAATTAACCCAATTAATCACACTAAACCCGTTTTAAGCTGTGTTTGCCATTTTTGGGCATGTTTTGAACAAAAATTGGTAAATGAAGGGTGTATTGTAAAGGTTTTTACAAAGCTTATTTACTTCCCCCCTCTTTCCCCAATTACCTCATAACCCATAAATAATCCAAGCCCTAATTTCACATACCCAAAAAATTGATCGTTTTGCTTTGCCAACTTTGATGCTTGTTTCGTTATATCAGGTAAACAATTTTATGATTTCTTTGATTATGATCTGTTTTGATCAAAGTTTTAGCATGGTGAAAACCCTAAATTATTTTTTTTCTCAATTATGTGCCAGAATGATACCAGGTACGAATTTGCACCAATTTGATGTACACAATGACGGATATTTTAGGCATTTGCCTCTATACTACGCGGATGGGGTGATTTTTAACATGTGTGCTCCAAGGATGCCCTATCTTAGATTTGCTGAATTCCTGAAAGAAAAGGTTGGTAATTACTTTCAAGGTTTGTATTATAAGGTGTCTCATGCTGAATTAGAGAAAGGATTAGTTAGAGTAACTAATGATAAGGAAATAGAACACATGTTTGATGTTGCTCAGTTGTTTGGTAGGATTGAACTATATCTTGATCACAATGATATGAATCTGTCAGAGTATTTAGGCCAAGCAGATACCACTTTTATGGATGAGTCTGTTGCTAAAGAAAAAGGCTCTCCTAAAAATAGGCATTGCAATGACTTCTCAGTAGATGAGATGGTTAATTGGGCTGAGATGGAGGTTGATCATACTAGGAAGGTTAATGAATCAGAGGGTGATAAATCTAGGACTAGTGTAGAGGGTGAGAATAGTAGGACTAGTGTAGAGGGTGATGATAGTAGGCCTAGTGTAGAAGGTGTTGATTTGCAGACTAGTGTAGAGGGTGAGGATTTGCAGACTAGTCTAGATGGTGATGATATTAGGTCTAGATCAGGTGTGGATAAGGGCAAATGGAAGGCTAGTGTAGCTGAGAACATTGATGCAGAAGATCCAGTTGTTGCCCATGAAGTGCAATTACAAGATGAGGTAGTACAAGTTAGATTGTGGAGGCCTAGTGAAGAGGGTGATGATAGTAGGCCTAGTGTAGATGGTGAGGATTTTCAGACTAGTCTGGATGGTGATGATACTAGGTCTATATCATGTGTGGATAAGGGCAAAGGGAAGGTTAGAGAGGATAAACCAGATGGTTAGTTTTATGGTGACTTTGATAGTGACAATGACAGTGGATATGGTTCAGATAAATCAGTTAACTATCTAAGTCCTGGTGAAGAGGAGGTTATAGAACTTAGGAAAAGGATTAAAGCCAATAGAGTGAAGGTAAGTGAGTCAATGCCAGAAATGAGTGAACCAACTCCAGCAAACATTGTACCTCCTAATAACCTTAGAAGTGAGACTATGATGGAACATGATATGTTCATGAACAATTTGATGAGAAGGTTACAGCCATCTGAAGGCAGTTCAGATGAAGATCCTTTTATTTGTGTGGAGAAAGCTGTTGACAAGTATCCAGTCTATGATGAAACTAGTCATTGGAGACTGAGGCATCCAAAGGTATTATCATACTTTGTTTTTCAAGTACATATATTGTTTATGAATTTTGGTTATAAACATTTGTTGTATTTGTAATGCAGGTTGGTGAAAAGTATGCAAGTATTGTGAAGTTTAAAGAGTGTTTAACATACTATGCTTTGGCAAATGGCTTTTCTTTGTGGTATGAGAGGAGTAACAGTAAAAAGGTTGTGGCAAAATTTGGACAGAGACCACCAAAGTTGATTGATCCTGACAAAGGTAAATAGAGGAAGAAAATTAAATATCCTAGTGTTAGTTCTGATGAATTACCTGCCTGTCCTTGGAGATGTTATGCTAGGTGGATGAATAAAGAGGAAACATTTCAAATACAGTCTTTAGTAAATGAACACGCATGTGTTAGGAACTTCCAATTTGGTTCATTAGTAAACTATAAGTGGCTAGGAACAGTATTTGGTAATAAGATTAGGGCAGACCCTGAAATTAAGTTGAAAGCTATAGCTGACCTAGTGATGAAAAAGTATAAGTGTAAGGTATCCCCAAATCAGTGTAGAAATGCAAAGACATTTGCCTTGACAGACTATGAGAAATCAGTTGATGAGCATTATGCCTTGCTGAGATCATATGGAAGGGCAATTTTAGATTCAAATCCTGGGTCCACTGTTAAATTAGGAGTGACTGTAAATCCTGATCAAAAAACATACTTTGATAGGTTTTATGTCTGCTTTACTGGACTAGCAGATGGTTGGAAGGCTGGGTGTAGGAGAGTAATTGCCTTAGATGGTTTTTTTTTGAAAAAACCAAACCATGGTGAAATCCTTACTGCTATTGGAAGAGATGGAAATAACCACATTTACCCAATTGCTTGGGCAGTGGTTAATGTTGAAAACAAGGATAACTGGAGCTGGTTTTTGGAGTTACTGGATGGAGACTTGGATTGCACAAAAGGACAAGGTCTAACTCTTATGTCTGATCAACATAAGGTATGCTTCTATCCATACTTTGTTGTTAATGACTTAGTCTTACATATATTCTAACTAGGTATGCTTGTATTTAGGGTCTTATTGAAGCTGTGAAGAATGTCATGCCATATGCGGAACACAGGCAATGTGCCAGACATATATATGAAGGGTTCAGGAAAGTATTTAGTGGGTTGGAATTTAGAGAGTTGTTTTGGTCAGCATCTAAGGCTTCCTATCCACAGTTGTTTAACAAGATCATGGAGAAGATTAAAAGGGCTAACCTAAAGGCTCATCAGTGGCTTATGGACAAGAACCCAAAAACCTGGTCAAGAGCGTTTTTTGAAGTTAATAGAGGATGTGAAGCAGTGGAGAATGGATTCAGTGAATGCTTTAATAGTGTTATTCTAAGTGTTAGGGACAAGCCATTGCTTACAATGCTAGAAGCTTTGAGAGTCATAGTTCTTGAGAGGATGCACAAAATGAAGGAAACCAGTAAAAAATGGAACTCTGGAGTTTGTCCCAACATTCAAAAGAGGTTGGAATGGCTAAAAGACCAACAAAGGTAAGTTTCATTTACAAACTAAAGTTATTTCAGTTATCAAATTGTTTGAATTGTCACTAATAAGTTTGTTTTATTCTAGGTTTTGGCATATTATCCCTGCTGGTGGGAATGTGTTTGAGGTCAGATCAGGGAGTGAGGCATTCACAGTTAGTGAAGCAAGCAGGTCTTGCACATGCCGAATGTGGCAGTTATCAGGTATACCTTGTGTACATGCAACAAAGGTAATTCTATATATAAACAAGGTACCTGAGAGCTATGTGCCAGAGTGGTTTAAAACAGACAAGTACAATGACACATATAACCATTTTTTGAAACCAGTTGATGGTATTGATTTCTGGCCTGACCAGAGTATGTATTCTGTTGTATTGCCACCCAAACCCAAAAAAATGCCTGGTAGGCCAAGAAAGAAAAGGATCAGATCAAAGGGTGAAGGTGGTAGCTCAACCAGAGTATCAAAGGTAGGTGCTGAGATGACATGTTCTATATGCCACAAACCTGGTCACAACAAAAAAGGATGCAAAGAAAATATTGTGGATGAGGATGTGTCTGTGTCAAAAGAGACTAGGAATGTGTCTGGGTCAAAGAAGAAAACTTGTGGGTCAAAGAGGAAAAATGATGGGTCAAAGGACACTGGTGGGTCAAATAAAAAGGCTTGTGGGTCTAGTGGAATTGGTGGGTCAAAGAAAACTGGTGGGACAAAGACTGGTAGCTCAATTGGGTCAAAGGTATTATCCTACTTTTATTTCAACTACAGATATTGTTTCAAACTTTTGGTTATAAACATTTGTTGTATTTAGGGCAAGCAGGTTGGTGGGTCAAGTGGGACAAATAGGAAGGGCTTGAAAAGAGGATGCACATCAGCTTATGCAAGATGGTTTGGTGACCAAGATGCAGCTGAAGAACAACCTCAAGTTCAAACAGAGGAACAACAACAAGCTCAAACAGATGAACAACCTGAAGTTCAACATGAAGAAGGCCCTCAAGTTGACCATGAGGAACAACCTCAAGTTGACCATGAAGAAAACCCTCAAGATCACAATGAAGAACAGCCTGAAGTTCAAACATATATTGAAGTGACTGCTACTCAAGTTGAACACATGCATGCTGAATTAGATCAGACTCAAGAACAAGTTCAGGAACAAGTTCAAGAACAACCTCAGCAGCACCATTTGCAAAAAAGGATGACTAAACTGAAAGTAAGAAGGCCTAGTGAAAGAATCATGAAATTGAAGTTGGCTAAACAGTTGGATGGCCAGGGCAGCACTACAGAGTCTGCACTGGAAATAGATGATGCTTGAACAACAAGGAATTCCATGTGCCCTTTTTGTATATCTTTTGTGGGCAACTAATGTAAACTATGATAACTTAATTTGGGTATGTAATATGTCTAGATAACTAATGTTAATAGGTCATGACCATCAAACAATAGCCCATTTTGTAAATCTTTTGAGGGCACTAACTGATGGTCATTTTGGTATGTAATATGGCAAGAACAGATACACTGATGATAGCAGCCACTTATGTTACAAGTTTATGTAATGACCATCTCAGCACAAGCCCATTTTGTACATCCTTTGAGGGCAGTAAAAAGATGGTCATTGTTAAACTACTAAGTTTAATGAAATATGCAGTTTTTAGCTATGTTTTGTTATTACTTTCCAATTTTTTACATCTTATGAAATATGCAGTTTTTAACTATGAAATATGCAGTTTTTAACATTGTTTATAGGCATTACTATTTGCAGTAAATGCACTTGTCATCCTTTATGCAGACATCCTTTATGCATAAAGCTGACATAAAGTTGACCTTGTTATCCATAGGCTATTTGCAGTCTTTCTTTATGCAGCCTATAAACAAACTTTTGATAAGGCAGTCATGTAAATTAAATGAACCATAGGCTATTTTCAGTCTTTCTTTATGCAGCCTATAAACAAACTTTTGATAAGGCAGTCATGTAAATTAAATGAACCATAGGCTATTTGCAGTCAATGAAATCTGTTTTTTATGCAGTCACTAGGCTATTTGCAGATTTGCTTTATGCAGTGAAGAATGGCATAGATAAGGTGTCAACTGTTTGTATGCAGTCACTAGGCTATCATAGGTGAGCATCTAAATTATTTGAGAATCCCAACTGTTTTTGAGACTTGTTATAAAATCAAGTGAACCAATACCATATCCCACACATCTTCTACTCATATCTGTGTTACTGTGTATCTAAACAAACTTTTGAAAACATGAGTTCAAGCAAGAGGATTATTTCCAGCCAACCACCAGGTATGAAACAACTTAATAATAACCATTTCCATAATTAATAACCATACACCAGGAAATCTAACAACTTTAATGCATATTTCCTTTATGCAGTTACTGACATTGTTTTTTGATTTCAGAAATAATAACCATTTCCAGCACCACAGAAGAGACTACTGAACAAGGTGGTTCTGAAGAAATATCATGGGGATCTTATTTTCCACCATTGCAGCACATTGAAGAGCCACTACCTATTGAATGGAAAGTTGGTTCCAGCTCAAGGCAAGTTGAACAAAATGATAATGAGGAGGTGCCACTAACCTCAAAGCAGCTTGCCAAGCTAGCTTTTGATGCTAGGCCCAAAGTTCTGGGATTACCAAACAAGGCAACTTGTGCTGAGATGGGCATCAAAGACTTTGTTGCCAAGCCTATCAACAATGAAGCTGAGACTAAGGGGAAGAGGACAAGGTCTAGGAAATGAGTGGTTTGGAACCACTACAAGTTAGTGAAGGTAATGGTAGCAGCCTCATGAGTGGTTTTATGGCTTTAGTAATGTTAGTGGTATGGCTTTAGTAAGCCCTAGAATAATCCTATGTAATGCAGTCCTATGTAATCCTATGACTATGGTTGCAGTCCTATGTAATATGACTATCATATCTGTGTGCATACCATACTAACACTTAACAATTCAAAACATTTACCAAACTAAAACATTCACATTCATTATCCAAAGTTAAGAGTTAACAATTCAAAATACTACATTAACAACTTAAGAAGAACTTCATCAGTTGGATAGTTTCATACCAAACCAAACACAAATGAAACATAACACTCCTAACATCATCATAAACAACCTATCATACAATTCCAGTTTAGACTTTCCAGCCTTCACCTCCTCTTCCAATCTTGTCTTTGTAGCCTTCAACTTCTCTTCCAACCTTGCCTTATCCAAAGCTAGAGCTTCAATCATGGGTGCATTTTCAACACCTCTCTGCCTTTGAAAGAACCCTTATACCAAGTCCTTGTAGTATTCACTAGGAAGGTCTTCTTCCAGAAACTCATAGACGCGACATTGAGCACATTTTACAAATCTCTTTCCTGGATTCGTCCTTGTGGTTGATGTTTGGACTCTCAATTGTCGATCACACTTACAGAAACGTTCAATCTTACCTCCAACTAAACGTGATTGTGCTGAAGAAGAACTACTCATAATTAGGGTTCTTGATTTTGAAAGGATTGGGGAAAATATTCATCCAGGTTTAGGGTTGGGATTGGGAGGGGGAAGTAAATAAGCTTTGTAAAAACCTTTACAATACACCCTTCATTTACCAATTTTTGTTCAAAACATGCCCAAAAATGGCAAACACAGCTTAAAACGGGTTTAGTGTGATTAATTGGGTTAATTACACTATAAGTGTAATTTTGTGTCACAAAAGGAAAATTAGGTAAGTTTAGTGCTACTATAGGGAAAAAAAAATTCGATGCTCAGAAAAGGAAAATGTGGCAACTTCAATGCCTTTTTAGAGCATTACTGTGTATGCATGCTTTAGCTGATTGTACATTTTAATGTGCAAATCAAATATTAATGTGTGCAAATCATCTCCCTAACATAATCTTCTACAAAATAACTAGATCCGTTAATTGTAACGACTATTTAATTTTTTTCCCGCCATATATGAAGACATTAATTAAATCTTTTTGCCAAAACCGCCAATCACTTTTTCTCTTCAAAAAACTCCTGCCCACTTCATTTTCGACATTCCATTCGATTCTTGATTCATATTCGTCTCTTGGATGCTGTTATGATGTTAGGAATAGTTTTGGAGAATACCGGGACGCTTACAACTGGTTTGATGAAATGCCGATGAGAAATAATGGGGATTTGATGCATTCACTGTGTCGTGTAATTAAGGCTTCAAATAGTATTGAAAAGGGGTGTTTTGTACATGCTTATGTGAAGCGAAAGGGGTTTGAGAATGATATTATCGTCATGAATTCGTTGATATCAATGTATGTTAAGATGGGTAGGATGGATTTGGCCCAACAGGTTTTCGATGATGTGGTTGTCAAAGATATAGTATCTTGGAACTCGTTGCTTACAGGATATGCACAAAAGCAGAATTGGCCCCGAGTTTTGTACCTCTTTTTATGCTTAAGACAGGCTGACAATTTGGTTCCTAATGTTGTTACGTTTTTAGCTTTACTTTTGAGTGTTGGTCATGCTAATGAAGTTCGTATTGGGATGAGTTTTCATGGGCACTTGATCTCTATTGGTTTATATTCTAATGTTCAATTAGGAACTGCTATTTTTTATATGTATGCAAAATGTGATAGGCTTGATTATGCTGTAATCGTTTTTGAACAAGACTTGATAAACAAAAGTTTGGTGTCGTGGAATGCGCTAATTGCAACTTACAAACAAAAAGGTTATGACACAGAAGCAGCAGATATATATGAACGAATGGTGTTGGAGCCAGATATAAAACCAGATTGTTTCTCGTTTGCTAATGTACTTCCCGCTTATGCAAGACTAGGATATATTCAAAGAATCAAGTCAATCCATTCGGTGATTATTAAGAGGGGTCTAGACATGAAAGGGGACGTCGTTTTGTCTACTGCAATGTTGGATGCATATGGGAAGTGTTCAGATGTAAAAGCAGCAAATTTTTTGTTCGATTGCATTCTTCAACCGACTACTGCAACATGGAATGCACTAATTGCTGTATATAATTTAAGCGATCAAACTGAAAATGGGTTGAATATTTTTGGTCAAATGGTTCGTTATAAAGTGTCGTTAGATCCTATAACAATGGTGACACTCTTTCAATCATGTGGACAAATGGGTTCTTTAAAGCACGGTAAGATGGTCCATGGGTTTAGTCTTTTGAAAGGGTTGTCTTCAAATCTTATTGTAGGAAATGCCTTGATAGACATGTATATGAGATGTGGATGCACAAAAAGCGCCCAAGTGTTTTTCTCTTCAATGTGTACAGAAAATATAGTTACATGGAACACTATGATTTACGGTTATATGAAAAATGGATGTTCTTCTTCTGGTCTTACACTATTTCGTCAAATGAGATTTGTAAAAGAGTACAAGCCAGATTCTGTAACAATTATTTCTTTACTTCAGGGATCTTTAGCTGCCTCAGGTAGTTGCTATATTGAGTTGATTCATGCTTACATTTTGAAACAGGGGTTGGTTTCGGAGACACAAGTTATGAATATTTTAATCGATTCATATGCAAAGATTGGAATTATAGACAAAGCTAGAGATTTGTTTATGGAAAATGATTTTAAACGAGATCAAAGCTCTTGGAACATAATGATTGCAGGATATGGAATGAATGGTCAAGCGAGTGAATCTAGTAAACTTTTTTATCAAATGCAGGATAATGGATATGCACCTGACACCATCACATTCACCTCTCTACTGTCATCTTGCAGTCATTGCGGGCTTATTGAAGATGGTTGTAAATTCTTTGACCTTATGGTTACCAAATACAAGATTAAACCAACCATGGAGCATTGGACTTGCATTATAGACATGTTAGGACGGGCCAATGGTTTAGAAGAAGCTTATGATGTGATAAGAACTGCGATTTCTCAGAAATATAGTGAGGGTGTCCCATTGGATAGTGTTGCTGTTTGGGGAGCTCTATTGAGTGCGTGTAATAATAACATGAACATGAAGGTTGGGGGGCTTGTGGGGCAGAAATTGTCCAAGATGGAGTCGGGAGATTATATGTATAGTTCATTAATCTCAAATTTGTACTCGTCAAATGAGAAATGGGATGAAGCAAGAGAAATCAGGAAAGTTTTTGGAGATAGGAAACTGATGAAGAAGCCGGGGGTAAGCAGTTTGAAGAGTTGACTGATTAAGATCTTGTGGAAGCGATTACTGCAATTTGAAGCCTTGCATTGGAGGTAATTCAACCCACTTATTATTATATAGGTTGATTTAGGTTCTGTTTTTATATCTTTGGAATTAAATGGCTGTCATGAGTTATGTAGAGCTAAACAGAACTAATCTAAGGTCCGAACATTTGAATGTTTGCTGAATTGTATTTTAAAACAACCTCCGAAAGGAATTAATTAAAGAATTAAAGTGAAATATATAGTGTTGTAACTATATACAATTGTTTATTAGAAAACGGACAAAAAGAGTTGTTCCAGTCAACCCAACTCAGCCTGACATGTACCAATTAATCGCACTTTTTTATCCGAACCGTTTGACCCATTACCCAAACCGTCCATTTTGCCACATTTATCCTAGAGTAAGAAATTGGACGTGTCCAAGACTGTGGTCAGACCATGCAGAGTTCACTAGCAAGAAGCATACTGTGTTTTTACTATACATTTACCTTGTGATGCAACTCATCCTACTTGTTTTGCTAAATTTATTTTTATGTTTTATAATTATGTTTATATCTATCGTGGGTTTTGTTAGCTTATTTCGATGGTGGCCTCCAGAATGCGGTGAAAGATTATGGTCGAAATGTGGTGAAAGATGATGGTTAGAACTGGGTGAAAGATGGTTGTCGTAGCGGGGTGAAAGAGATGGTCAATGCGGGGGTAAAAGGTAGTGGCCAAAGCTTACTAGTAGTGAACTAAAACAGCCATAAGCAAACTGCTGATTTCTTGAAAAAAAAATTATTAAAAAAAATACGTATTAGACCAGTAGAAATCGAACCAACCGGTCTAGATAACTAGTTTTTTAGACCGATTCTCGAACCGTCCTAAGTGAGTTTAAGTCTTTTAGACCACCCCAATCTAGACCGGTGGCGAAACCGATCTAAGCGTCCCTATGACCAGTCTAAAAGCTCCCTTTTGTAGTAGTGTTACAGCCTGAATGTATGGACTTGTTAGGGCTGTAAACGAACTGAACGTTCAGTGAACATTTCATGAACCGTTCGGTAAAAAGTTCGTTTATGTTCGTTTATTTATTAAATGAACGAACATGAATCATATTTTACGTTCGTTTAGTTAAATGAACGAACATGAACAAAAGTCGCGTCCGTTCATTTATGTTCGTGAACGTCCGATTATGCGTTCGTTAACGTTCATTTATGTTTATTTATTTATTTATATTCGTATATCATATTTTTTTTATGTATAATTCTAAAATTGATTTATTTATGCAAAACAACGCTTACAAAACAATATATCGTGCATAAATTAGTAAAGTTTATGTTTATTTGTCTATGTTCATTTATGTTCGTTCGTTTACCGTTCGTTTAGTGTTTTAATAAACGAACATAAACGAACATGAACAACCCATTTTTTTAATAAACGAACATGAACAAAAAAATTTGTCCGTTTAAGCGTTCGTGTTCGTTTATTTGTTCGGTTAAAATTAAATGAACGAACATGAACAAGGCTCCGTTCGTGTTCGTCCGGTTCGTTTACAGCCCTACTTGTTACAATGGAAAACTAGCTCGGGTAACTTAACCAACTTCTCAGTTAAGAATGTTTGGACTATGCTTAGGCCAAATGGTTTGGAGGTGCAATGGGGCAGTTTTTTTGGTTTGCACATTGTATCCCAAAGCACTCCTTTCTGCATTATGGAGAGAAAAAAAAAATTGTTCATGAATCATATCGCCCCTCAGAGTGTGTGCACCGAACCTTTGAAATCATAAGGTATTAGTCGAGCAGTAGCTGCGACATTCTGATATGGATGAGACAACAAACAGAGACAAGCGATGACAATCTTGAAAACCTTCTCCATGCATCTAAATAACCTTGTATAATCTGTGTTCTTTTGTGTGTGCTAACTCTTTGTGAAATGACTATTTGTATACGAGGTATGCCCACTGTTTGGGATTAGAACATGCCTAGTGTAGTAGTCTACTTCCAGTATCCTCGATCCCAGAAACAATATTAGTGGGGTCAGATTAAAGTTGAGCAAAAGAACTGGCCCCATTTTTTCAAAGATAATATCGGTAATCACCTGAATAAAACCCTGGTTCAAAACTTCAAATTAAAGAAACAACTGAGAACAAACAATAGAAACAATAGTAATAACGATGTTTTATGCTCAACAAGAAAATTGCCATGCCTATTATTAAAGAATAGCAAGACAGTACAGAGATACAACATTCAGGCAAATGCTCAAACATACTAGCATAACAGCACCATATGTGATCCCACCAGGGTTAATCCTTTGTCTTATAGCAACTACATATTTTGAATAAATATGGTCCCAACTAAAAAAGAATCTTAAGGGGCTCTGTCAAATGGTTTCGTGTCATTATAGCATGTGTCCCAGACAGCTTCCATTGCATCCTTAGCAGCTGCTTCTGAACAGTAAGGATTGCTCACCACTGACTTCATTACTCTTCTTCTCACACATTCCTTTAATATAAAGAAGAAAAAAAACAGGTAACACATGTTACGGAGCCGCTAACTTGAAAAAATTTAGAAAGTAAATATTCTGACCTTAGTAGCTAGAGTTACATCAAATGTTGATATAACACCAAATTGAAGAAAAGTTGATTAGATAAATAGGATAAGGCAAATGAATGTCCTGGTATTTAATCATTTCAATAACCTACATTTTCATTCGAAATAATAATAAGAGGAACTACAAAACATAAGAACAAACTAGTTTACATCATTGGTATTCCTGGAAGGGGAAATTTTGGCCCAGATGAGAAAAATTAAATAAATTTAAACCCTTTACATAATGTATTGGAACCCATGCAAACTAGCAGTTCCAATAGCTGGTAATTTTTAAGAAAGTAAAATCATGTCAAAAGAGAAATGACAACTGTACTTTGTAAACAACCCACTAAAGCGGAAAGGAAATAAAAGGGAATTATGGAAGCTACAATCTAAAAGGGCAACGTGCTCACAAAGCAGAGCTGACGGCCAATTTCAGAGCTCTGGGAACAAAAGATAACCAATTAGATAGTTTTCAGGACTTCCCTTTGAAGAACCACAATAATTCCATCAATATAATGTATGTCAGAACATTTAGCCAAGCATTTTCCTACAAACATACGTCTTTAACACGCACATCATCTTGCAGGAATCGGGTCTCTAAACAGCATGCATGACCTTCAGTTTTTGGGCCATTAACTCTTGCCCATTCCAAAGTTTCCTTTTCTTTTGTCAAAGTAAAAATGAGGAAGACAAATCTACCAGACAAGAATTCTAACCGCCCATTGTGCCATAAAAAGTCAGACAGCAAAACTTATGTTCTACTTAGTAGGAGGAGCGTCTTTTATTGCCGTTGATCGACCGTCTTCAACAGTTCTAATTCACCTCCGTGTTTTACTTCATCAGATTCGCTAGCAAGCATTTTCTTTAATCATTCAATTTTTATTTTTTTTCATCTTTAGATATTCAACTTTCAGAATATTTCTGAGATTTGATGTTATATAACAACTCTTTAGGGGGTGTTTTGTTTGTGACTAAAAAACACTATGGGTATGAATTATTATATTATATGGTGGAATGAGTAGTATACATTTTTCTAGTGGCAAAAGGGCTTGTGACTATCACTCTAAAATGTGTAAGGTCAAAAGTTCAATTCCTGCTAGGTACAAACAGCCCTGAAGTGGCCACGCCAACCTCCTGAAAAGGCAGGGCTTTACTAGGTTTGAGTCTGTATGGCGGTGGGTTCAAACCCCGTGGATTAGTCAGCCAAAAGGTCGGAAACCATGGTTACCAAAAAAAAAAAAGCATATACATTTTTAAACCCATAGGATAATAAGGATCACAAAAAAATTACTTTGCTTGCCTTGTTTCTCTATGACATGTGATTTAATTGCAGAAGCATGTAGGAGTATTAACACATATTGGATGACACGACCAATGTAATGAGCATGTTTGTCATCACTCTGTGATATGATCATTGATAACCGGGCAAACACGTTCACCATTTGAATCAACACAAAAGGTTCCTAGTGCTATTCTCATACAATTTCTTATTTGTGCCACAAAAATGCTATGCTCAGCAAGAAGCTTTACAACCAAATACATTCTCAAAGGAGTTTTTCTCCACTAATTGTTCATTTTTCAGTTTTGATGCATGCCAAACCAATTAGCGATATTATTTACATGATCTAGTTCAACTTTGTGCTTTTTAAGCCGGTGTTAACATGTGCCCAATCTGCAAAACCCTCTATAATCCATACTCTCAATCCCATACCTCTATACCAACACGCCTTAAATGTCAAAGAATAGTAATTTATAGACATCTTGTTTCAACACTTTATTTCAAGTGTGTAATATGCACGTTCTCACCATACGACTCGACTTTCGGATACTTTAGCAGCAAAGGCGCCTTGTAAGACCATGTTGTGAAAAAAATCGTGCAACTTTCTTTTAACAAGCTACAACTCCACTGAGAGGCCTTATGACTCTTTAATTCTCTTTTTCTCTTTTTATCAACTCTCAAGTTCGATTTTTTCTTTTTTTTTCTTTTTTTTTTTAAAAAAAATTGTAAAACAATTCTCAAAGTTTTTCTAATAATGCTTTTGGAAACTGAAGATATTAAAAAGAATAATCAAGTTGATAGTTGGTCAACCATAAGCTAATAGTAGTCTGACCACAAGGTTGTCAGCTAATGTTTCTGTTGAATTAATTTTTGCACTACTATTAGTAGTCCCACCACTATTAGTCTCGTGAGGGCTACTAGAGCGTTCTACTTGGAAGCCAATAGTCAGCCAACCACCTTAAGGTATACAACATTACAACAACAACAACATACCCAATCCCGCCAGAGCGGGGTATTGGGGAGTTAGATTGTAGACCGATCCTACCCCTACCCCAGGCCAACCACCTTAAGGTATCAAGTAGAATACTCACACATACTGATGGTAGTCGCACTACTGTGTCGTTATTTATTTATTTTTTTTGTTAAATTATTTTACCCATACCCGCCGCCGAAAATCGTTTGTCCGCCTCCGAGTGTGCCTAGTCTTTCTTGGGTTTCATTTTCCCGTCGGTTAAAGGTACTTATGTCACCCCTATTCTACACGGCTTATCTGAATGAAATTGATATTGCCCGGCAATTGCCACCAAAGTTGATATCCTTGTACCAAGCCACTCTCCCCTCAATACTTTGTTATTCGTAATTATCACTTGACTTTTATTTTCCTTCATTCTTTCGAGTTTGTTTTGAAAATTTGTGCTATTTTTAAATATTTGACATGTTTTTCTTAACCTAAACTAGATTAGATCTTTGCAGAGCACAACGACCCTTTATTTCATTGGTGAGAATTTAGCTTTATACGTATCTGTTTTCTATATATGACATAATCCACCAAATATTGAGTGTGCCGGTAGTATTGTAGACCTTAGAACAAAGAAGACAAGTTGATGAGAATCCGACTGACAACACATATGCTTCAAATTATTTCAAGAAGTGAATTAAAGTTAACTGTTTATGATTGTTGATCAAGCAATTTTTTCTCTTATAACAAGTTTCTAACAATACAGTAAACATGGAACATAATTGGTTTTTTATAAACTTGTGACGACAGTCTTAAGTCGTTCTCTAGTTATATTGAAGCAATGAAGCTTCACTAAGATTAGAATGATCTTTATATGTAGTTAACATTGCCTAATAATGTCTTCCCAAGTGAAAACATGGACCTGTTGATATTATAACATTTTTGAAACAAGTTAATTAAGTATTTTTGAAGAAAAAAAGGTTTTTCAAAGTTTCACAATATCATGGTTGAGACTTCCTGGATTAATAACAATTATGAATGAGCTATTGGACAATGTTGATAATAAATACATGATCAACAATTCGGATTTCAAAGATTAGTAACACTATTAGAGAAAAATAAAGCACATATGACAATGTGAGATGGAGGCACTTTGCCCCCGTTGTTTTCATGTTTATGAATAATGATAACTTTTAGAATATTAATTCCATGTCTAAACTAATAACATATAAGCATATGGTTATGTATGATGCCTACGTGAATAAGTTTGTGTCAAACAACGTTCAGTAAGAAGAAACAATATTTCCAAGAAAGCAAACATGAACTGCATTTATCTATTAGTATGGAATTCTCTAAGACCAGAAGTATCTCAAATCTTATACAGTCGGGAACTATGATACATTTTCTCTCTAGTCATTCTTCACGTCTTGTATCGCAACTTAAGATCCACCCATTATGCAATTGTTACGAAACTTAAATGACTTCATGCAATTTACAGAGAGGCAAAAGATGATTTGACATAGTTCAATAACTAATTGTTATTTATTAAAATTAAAAAGCAGACTTACTGGTTCATGGCCTCTTAGTTTGACAAACCCTCGTAAAAGTTCCCTCTTATAATGGCAGTCACCACTCAGATGGCCAGCACGGATCTTTTTCATATACAAACAAGAGAAACCAAGTAAAGTTAATGATCAGGATTTCCAACACACGAAAAAGAGCAAAATAACTCAGATACGAATTTAAACCTCACTACAGGCATGATGAGCGCAATTAGTCCAATCCAAATTTTTAGCTCGACAGTCATCAAAAGCATGAATCAACTCGTGGATAATAACTTGTGTTACCTCATCTTGAATTTGCAGGTGATTACTACATACCACTATCTACAACATTCAAAGATTACGAATAAGTTCCAATCAACACAATACATGAATTAGTTCCATTTGTTTGGATCAAAATTGCAGCACTACATATATATTATAGCTTTATAAGCTTATAATAAAAGCGAGTCAAACTTTTCGAATTATCAGATAGTGTTTAGGATTACTTATTTTTGATACTTTTTCGCTCACGCAAAAGCAATTTTGTGTCATTAGGTTTATGTCATTCAAACTGCTTACTTTGAAATAAAATAAGCCGTTTCCAATAAGCAGAGGCATAGCTGTTTATTTCAAAGTGCTTGTTAAGACAAAATTATTCTTTTTTTGGGTAATCATTTTATCGGACCTTTTGGCCAACTAATCATTAATCAATGAGCTAAGCCGTGTGCCACACAACTACTGATTCTAAATATATAAAATGAAGAGAATTTTATACCCCTGAACCGCGAACATAACCACCGCTCATTTTCTTAGTACAATTAATGGGTTTTATAAAATCATCAGAAATATTGCATCCGCTTTTCTCCAAATGCTCCCGTAGAAACTTCACTGTCGGAGCTGTTTATTTTCACATTTATGAAATTTAAAATAATTAATATCTATATAATAAACCCTAAACCCTGACAAGTATATAAAAGGAATTATTACTTCTGAGGCTTCTTTGGATCATGTTTTCGCATTCCTGCTGAGTCATGCCGCCCCGAAAGGTGGTGCCGCTGTCCGGAGAAGAACCTGATCCGGCTGACATTGTTTTTGCTTGGTGAAATGAACTGAAATGAAAGATTCGTGGTGGTATAATGAAGTCGGGTTGGGCCTGATATTGGGTCTGTTATGTGTTTCATGTTGTTGCTAAAACATATAGGGGTGAGCAACAAAATCGAAATGACCGAATAAATTAAAAATTGAAATCGAATCAAACTGAACTAATAACCAAATTGAATTTGCTAAAACCAAACCAAACCAAACTACAAATTCAGTTCTCGGATTGAATATGAGTTTGGCAATCTGAATCGAAAACCGAACCGAAAACCAAATTCATATAAATATATATATATTTTTTTTTATATATTTACATATATATGTATATATTTTTTTATATATCTATATTACTATATAAAGCATTTAAGTTGTGGGCTCCACAAAAAATTAAGATAAGGAGCTCCAATAAAGTGACATGTGTCATTTCTCTAACTAAAAAATAACAAAAATGGAGGAGCTCTAACAAACTAAAATAAAGATCTCTAATAATGGGGTGACACATGTCACTTCTTAACTAATTAATCACCTTTATTTTTAAATTTAAATATCTTTTAATTCGTTTAATTTTTTTATGATCTAATTTCACCATATTTTTTAAAATTTTGTGCTCTTTAATTTAACATCTATTTTTATATATTTTTATGAGTTTTTAGTTTTTACATTTTTAGTAAGTAAGTTTATTTTATTTTGATTCAAATTTTTATAACTTTAACCTTTATTTCAATCAATAGAAACTTTATTTATCAAAACCATTTACTTTTGGGTAAGTGTTTGACGGGTAAGAGATTGTGAAGGTCTTTTTATATGCGGGAATAATGATGTCACGGGAAAAATACGGAAAACCCAAACAAACACATACAACTAACACATATACATTTGGAGTGTTGTGAAATGAATTCACTAAACGGGTAGGGAATTGCGAGGAAAGTTGGGTTAACAATTCATTTACTATATTTATTATATAATTATATTTATCGTCGCCGCTGTGCGCGTGTATCCAACTAGTTTATATAAATAAATACTATTAAAATATTATCTTAATATAAAAAATACTTTTTATGCTTGAAATACTTTTTTTTTTTTTTTTTTTTTTTTTTGGCTAAATTTTTGTGTAATTATTATTTTTTTTAAAATAAATAGTGAAATTCGGGTTATTCGGGTCAACCCGAGAACCGAATCGAATTCAAATTTGGTTTTCAGTTCGGTTCAGTTGAATTTTAGTTCGGTTCGGGTTTTCGGGTTGACCCAAAAAAATTTAACCGAATTAATCGAACCAAACAAACCGAACAACCGGATAACCGAACCTATCAACACCCCTAAAAACATATTCTTCTCTTCTTTAGTCTTTTGATTTAACTATTTAGTGAAATTTTTCTAAAATTTTAATGAGTAAATTTTTGTTATTTATTATTTTATAAAAATAAAAAATAATAATAAAAAAATAACTCATTTTTCACATTTTTCGGTTTACAAATCGATTCTCATGCAACTTCCATCTTACCCTTCTTCGTATCACCTTGACACCATAGAAAACCCCTCATCAATTGTTCAAGATCATGAACAATATAAGCTGAAGGATAAACACATAAGCCCTATAAATATGCATGGAATATAAAATGTACATACAGAACTCGCAAATGGCAAAAACTTATTTCTCCAATCAGTAATACGGCTTTACAATCTTTTCACAAGGACTTACAATCCCCCATAGAGTAAACGAGGAAAGATAAGAGGAACGCCTAACTTATTTGCCTATGTATGAAGTTAAAACCACTTGGCAAGGAGATGTTTGAAGCTTTTTAGAGCTTGAGCTTTTTATTTTAACAAATAAGCTTCTTCAAATTAATAATCTTAGTTTGGTTAGTGGAGCTTCAAGCTTCTTTTGCAAACTAATAGCTCTTAAATAAAACGCTATTGTATGAAGCGTTTTAGATTTTTTGGAGCTTTTTATTTCTGGAAATACCCATATACCCCTAAACAATGTAATAAGTTGTTTTAGTTGTTTTCGTCATATTGATACTTGATTTTAGATTTCAAAGAGTAGTATGAACCCGAAATAAAAACAATTAAAGATAAAAGACTTCAACATTTACAAGAATGGGGTATTTATGTTATAAATATAAAAGATAAGAGAAAAGGAGAATGAGAGAGAAGGAGAAATCTTACTAAGAGATGATGTAATGTTTACAAGATGACCTATAATTATAAGTTAACAAGAATGAAATATATAAGGAAATGATATATCAATAATATATAGGTGAATCATCTACAATATATATACATATTTTACAACACTCCATCTTGGATATTCACTAGTTACTATGCGTAATCATGATGGTCCTTCAAGGGCGATATTGTACCTAGACTGCCTCGTTAAAAACTTTATCAAGAAAAATCCATTGGGTAAAAAAAAACTTGATTAAAGGAAAAAGAGTGCAATGTTTGTAATACTCCCTCTCACTTTGATGTATATATATTCTTCAAACGTTGATTGCTCATCTTATGAACGAGTTGCTCAAAAACTTTTGTTGGCAACTATTTTGTAATAAAGTCCACCACATTGTTAGTGACATGAATATGTCCTGCAAAGATGACAAAATAGATATGTAACTTTTAACCTAATACCAATGTATTGGTTGGAAGTATATAATGTTAATACAAATAAAATATACAGTCTCGTGACGCATATTACTTACAAAATCAACATCAAAGCCTTAATTGCACTTATGTATGGTATTTGAGGACCATCATTTCTTAGAAATGTATACAAAAGCAATTCATATAATATGCATCCAAATGATTTTGATCCATGTAATGATTCATTCAATTTGATCAAATAGAGTTATTGAAAACTTTATCTATTGCTTGTAAAAGTTGAAGCTGCTATACATGCTTGAGGCATTATATATCCTTTATAGAATATGAGAGCTCTAATAAAACTCATCTAGTGCGAATTAAATACTTCCATATTGCTTGTCTCACAAAATATCAATAACATATTTACATCCACCTTGAGACAATATGTCTCTTAATAATCAACTTCATGGTTTTGTGAATTTATTTATTCCACAATTTATGTCTTAAAGTACATAACTTTAGAGCTCTTATTTCGGTTTTGCATAAAGACCGATGTATATCCAATAGCCTTTACACATTCACGTGTTTGAACTTCACATTCTAATATTTTCATATTTGCAACAGATTGCGTCTTTTCATGTTGGCCATCGTTGAGTGCACTTTTGGATAGTAGTTGATTCGTGATCCTTATTATGCATAACAACAAGTGCTACATTGTATGTAAAAGAAATTTATTGATGTCATTTTGTTTTGATTCCATATGATTTTAGACATGATAGAATTTAGACTAAAATACACTGTTCGTCCCTAAACTTGGCCAAAAACGTCGTACTGAACCAAAACATGGAATTTTCGTCGTCAGAGGTCTTTTTTCCAAGTTTTTGAGGCTAAACTGGTCCCTTGACCATTTTTCCGTTAGTCAACCCTGTTAGTCAGCGTTTTCTTTGTCTTTAGTCCAAGGGCAACACTGTTATTTCCTTATTTTGATTAAAAATGTCAGTATTATTTCCATATGTCCTCTCCCTCTTCCCGCCCCATAAACACATAGACTGTATTATTTTTCG
The DNA here is from genome assembly GCA_019973895.1 of Chrysanthemum seticuspe. Classification (NCBI taxonomy): domain Eukaryota; kingdom Viridiplantae; phylum Streptophyta; class Magnoliopsida; order Asterales; family Asteraceae; genus Chrysanthemum; species Chrysanthemum seticuspe. The sequence goes on along the minus strand of BPTQ01000006.1, from coordinate 120,756,144 downwards.
TCCCACAACTTTCGTTACAAGAATTATCGCAATTCACAAACCCTAATTGCATGTCACAAAACCCGTTTTTATCATTCAGAAAACCAAAACATGGATTTTACTCTATGGAAAGTAAGAAGACATCCAGGTTATCCAGTTGATGATACCATTCTGTACAACTCTGCTAAGAAGAAATACGGCACGACTTTTATTTTGATTATAAACATTGGAATTTCTAATCGGGGTATTTATTTTTTGGCAATTAGCTTTTGAGAATGTCCTAAGCATATATTGACATGTTTTCAGTTGGTAGATCTAATATGTTTAGCATGAAGGTTCATCACAATGGTGTCTTTAAATACTGGCCTGGTAGAATATACATTGGAGGTATGGAAAATTTAGTTGATTTGGTTGATGTTGATAGTGTGTCAGTTGAAGAGTTGGATGTTCTTATGTATGAGTTGGGTTACGACCTTGGTTCAAAAAATTACTATTACTTTGTTAAGCCTGGTAGTAATTTAGATGATGGTTTGTATAGCTTAAGTGAGAGTGAAAATTTAGAAATATTAAAAGTTCTTGTTAATGACCATAATATGATAGAAGTTTATGTTGAAAATGGGGTAAGACAACATTGGATGTTGATGAAACGTCACCAAAGTCAATTAGGACAGTTATTGCTGATGTGGATGCAACAAAGAAAAATGCAACTCTTGCTATTGTTCCATATTTCTCAAACAAGTTGTTCTTATAAAACATTGTTAATAAGTCTGTGGTAGAGGAATTATGTCATGTTACACATTAACCTTTGGAAGTCAATACTTTGGTACAATCTAGTCAGATGCCACAAACAGAACCCTTGTTTTCATATGTAGAGGTCTGTCAAACTGAAGATGTTGTAGGTGATGTCAACCAGCAAATAGATAAACATGTTGAGCATATCCAAATAGATAGTCCTGAAGAGGTATGTCAAAATGATCAAGAGTTAGGTCATCAAAAGGAGGAAATATGTAATCCTATTGAGCATATACAAAAAGGTAAATATGTACAGGTATGTGAAATTGATGAAGCTTTAAGTGATTACAATGTGAGTGAAACAGACAGTTATGTGAGTGATGATGATGATATTGAGAACAATCGAGATGTAAACACAGTTGTTGATGAGGCAAATAATTTTAAGGAGACTGATGTTGCTATTAATCTGTTCAAAGTGACTGAGACTACAGAGTTACCATATATAGGTAGCTCCAACCAGATACCAGATGATTTTTTTAAGAAAAGTGAGTTAGATCTGTTAGATGATAATGATTTTGTAAGGGATTGGTTAACACAAACACACAAGAATAATTTAGTATGGATCGAATAGAATGAGTTCTAGAGAGAGAAATAGGGAGAGTTGGGAACTTTAGAAAGAGAAAGTGAAATCACATGACTGAAAGCTCCACCCTCTCCCTTGGTGGGAGAGGGCTTTTATAGTTCTTACAAAATACGCCTCCTACGGGCTGTGGATCGGGTGTACAGTGGGTAAAGACCCGTCCGTCCTCCACGGTGTTACTTAAAAAACTAATAACATATAAGCATATGGTTATGTATGATGCCTACGTGAATAAGTTTGTGTCAAACAACGTTCAGTAAGAAGAAATAATATTTCCAAGAAAGCAAACATGAACTGCATTTATCTATTAGTATGGAATTATCTAAGACCAGAAGTATCTAAAATCTTATACAGTCGGGAACTATGATACGTTTTCTCTCAAGTCATTCTTCACGTCTTGTATCGCAACTTAAGATCCACCCATTATGCAATTGTTACGAAACTTAAATGACTTCATGCAACTTACAGAGAGGCAAAAGATGATTTGACATAGTTCAATAACTAATTGTTATTTATTAAAATTAAAAAGCAGACTTACTGGTTCATGGCCTCTTAGTTTGACAAAGCCTCGTAAAAGTTCCCTCTGATAATGGCAGTTACCACTCAGATGGCCATCATGAATCTTTTTCATATACAAACAAGAGAAACTAAGTACAGTTAATGATCAGGATTTCCAACACACGAAAAAGAGCAAAATAACTCAGATACGAATTTAAACCTCACTACAGGCGTGATGAGCGCAATTAGTCCAATCCAAATTTTTAGCTCGATAGTCATCAAAAGCATGAATCAACTCGTGGATAATAACTTGTGTTACCTCATCTTGAATTTGCAGGTGATTACTACATACCACGATCTACAACATTCAAAGACTACAAATAAGTTCCAATCAACACAATAAATAAATTAGTTCCATTTGTTTGATCAAAATTGCAGCACTACATATATATTATAGCTTTATAAGCTTATAATAAAAGCGAGTCAAGATTGAGCTCCGTCTGCTCATTATTTGTTTGGGATTTTTCAACTTTTCGAATTATCATATAGTGTTTAGGATTACTTATTTTTGATACTTTTTCGCTCAAGCAAAAGCAATTTTGTGTCATTAGGTTTATGTCATTCAAACTGCTTACTTTGAAGTAAAATACGCCATTTCTAATAAGCAGAGGTATAGCTGTTTATTTCATAGTGCTTGTTAAGACAAAATTATATTCTTTTTTTGGGTAATAATTTTATCGGACCTTTTGACCAACTAATCAATTATCAATGAGCTCAAGCCGAGCGCCACACAAACTCAAACCAAATAAAGTGCTCCACTTTAGAGAGGTTGCCGTGGCCACTTCAAGGCTGTTTGCACCAAGTGAACTTAGAACCTTTTATAAATAGCACCATCCGCATTTCTTACAAAATCAACACTTCCAAACACAATTTCTAAAAATATTTACTTTTAGGCAAACATAAAGTTGCCACACCAACCTTCCGAAAAGGGAGGCCTGTCCGTGAAAGTCAGAAAGCATAACAACTACTGATTCTAAATAAATAAAATGAAGAGAATTTTATACCCCTCTGTAACATATTAGATTTCACAAACACATCCATAATCACAATAAGGGGCGTATAGTTTAGAGGTTTTAGAGAGAGAAAGTAGAATGGGAGCCTTTCTAGAGAGAGAAAGTAAACAAAAGAAAGAAGGTTAGATTGAGTGAAAGGTCCAACCCTATACCTTGGGAGGTAGAGGGTATTTATAGTTACATACAATACGTCCTCCTAACGGACTGTGGATCAGGCATACAGTGGGTAAAGACCCGTCCTTCCTCCACGGTGTTGCACTAAACTAAACTACGCTAATAACTAACTAATAAACTAACAAATAACGTAACTAACGATATGTCTACGAGATAACTTATGCTAGATAATATTTGGGGTGACTGATACTTCACTATGGAATTTCTAATTCCTAACAATCCCTGTCACACCCCCAAATTACCTGTTTTTGCAGCGGAATGGAATTCCTTGGGATTGACTGTCATAGCATCACAATCACAGTTATATTGAACGACCTAAAGTGTCGTTTGAAAAGAACATCGTTTGATTTAATAAAACAATCAGAGTTTACAAAGTAGGTCCCAAATGAAAATCAATTTGTGCGGAAATAAATTTGTTACAATTCAAACGATGTTTAAAGTGAGTAAAACCCAAGTGAGACGCGTCGTCACCGCGACTCTAAGATGTGTCCACATGCATGCCATGAAGTATATGCCTTAGATACCTGAGATAAAACATGCTAAAAAGTGTCAACACAAAGGTTGAGTGAGTTCATAGAGTTTGTATTGAAATGTAAAGCCTTTCAAAATCGTTTATGCAGCAAAGGCATTGTAAATCCACTCAGTTTCAAGTTCCGCCCATACAAAACTTGTAACCTGTGTATTCACAACCCATTGCCAAAATGTGATATAGTTTATGATCAAGCGCATGATGTCAAATGAATTCACAAAATAGTGCATAACTTAATATATCCATAGTTACTTAATATAACACCTAATTCGTACGGTTTCAAATTGTTCCATGACCATTAGTGCAATGATTATACCAAGACCATCAGTTCAATGAATGTACCAAGACCATCAGTCCAATGAATATACCAAGACCATCAGTCCAATGAATATACCAAGACCATCAGTCCAATGAATATACTATGGAAATACTACGTATGGTAATATTGTTACTTTGCATGACTAAACATTCAGTTCGGATAAACATATAATTTGCAAATAGTCATGAATGTAATAAACATTATTGAGCATGCATCTCCCCCAAAGAGTTTCATAAATAATTAAAACGAGAAAAAGTGGGGCTATGACTCACAGTAATCCTTAAATGTTTAGAGTAACTATGAAAGTAAATGAAAATAGTTGAGCATGTATCTCCCCCAAAACAGTTATGAAAGCAAGTAAAAGTAGGGGCTATGAAACTCACTTGGTAAAATGAGGCGATGACAAAAGTGAGTACACCGAGATGTAGTGTGATACTTTAACCTTGACCTATTGTGAAAGATATGATACGTAATGAGTTGCAATGTAATGTTATGCATGCATTTCGTATGTTATTTATACCATTTGTGAGTTTTTGAAAATAATACTTATCGACGAAAAATATCCTTTTGACGTCTTGACCATTCTAAAATCACTTTACAAGTATTTACGTCAAAATGTCATCCTACAATAGTTTCGTAATGATTTATAGTGAAATTATCACTTTTCGTCGTAAAATAAAGTCGTCGGAAATTTCATGAAATTGACAAAAATGGCTTCGAAAAACTAGTCGTAAAATGGTGTGCGTCGATCGTTAGGAAACGAACCCGACAGTTTTAGAAAGTTTGTATCAAAATCTAGAAGTTTCAGTTCAGGAGTTTTCGACATAAAGGTCTCGAACATAAAGATAATAAGGGTTAAAGATGGTGATTTTGGCTAAAATGTTGGTTAAAAATGAGTTTCGGCAAAGTTTAAGCATCCGTAACTAATTTATTAAAACTCCGCTATACAAACGGTTAGTCATTTTGAAAAATATGCTCGGTGATCTTGATTTTATTAGAAGACATCTCGTTACGAAAAGTTCTACATCATAGATAAAAACAGCCCTCAACATGGTCGTTTTAGTTACCGTAACACTTGTCTCGTAAAATAATATAGTTTTTCTGAAAATAATAGTTACGGCAATTTTATGAAAACGTGCATATCTTAGTCGTTTCAAATCCGTTTTCTACTTATTATACGTCCTTAGCTTCGTATCGAAGTATACTAATATATTTTTGATAAGTTGAAATAATTTGTAAAGCTTAGGACTCATTTTTGACTCGTACAAAGTAAAAATACCTTGCTGAAATTTTCAGAAACTATATATTTCGTCGTCAAACTTGAAAAATTCATAACTTCTTCGTTATAACTCCGTTTTAATCCGTTCAAGCGGCCACGGATTCGTTTTAAAGTATATTTTCTAAATATCAAGGCCAAAAATTCGTGCCTACTGTCGGATTTTCCAGAAAAACAAAATAAGGACAGAACACTTTTTATACTTATCGAAAATAGTTTTTCTCGTACTAAACCTATTCTAATCCCTTCAAATCAACTCCAAAGCTAATCTAATCCTACCATACACCTTCTTAGGGTGTCATGGGTTCCTAGACATCATCAAGACCAACATATACCAAGGGGATAATTATAGGATGACCTTATATATATATAACTCTAAAAATCATGTAAAAATGGTATAAATCAACATAAGTCATGCATGCTTGCTCCAAAAATGAAGAGATAAATATGAAATGAAGATGAAATATGTAAAATGATAGAAATATGCTTACAAGCTATTATGATGAGGTGCAAAGAACCAAGGTTAGCCTAAACACCCTAGGTTTTTATTTCAAAACCTTAATGAGAGTGTAATCTAGATTGTAATTACTTGTGCTTGAGAAAATTTTTTGATGATCCCTTGGAAACCTCTTGAAGGCCGGTTCTATGGAGAGAAAAACCAAGAGGAAACTTTTGCTAACTATGTGAATTATTGAAGTGAAAATGAATGAGAAATGAAAGAGTTTTGAATTTAAGTTAGTGTATATTTTCAAGCAATCAAAGAAAAACCATACTATCATTAATGTCACCCTCCCCCTTGGTCGGCCAAGGGGGAGGAATTTGGTAGATATTTTTTTTTTCTTTCATATATAATGTGTAAATATTTACTTGTATAATTTGTAAGAAAAGTGTAAGTGAAATAGATTCAAGTTAAGGTAAATGGTAGTTTTTAGGTACAAGTAAATTTTTAGTAGATCAAAATAGAGTATAATGATATCATAAAAATTGTAAAAATACATTCCTTGTAAAATTTGAGTGATATAATAATTATCGTGTAGTTTTTAAGAAAAACGTCGTAATAATATAACTTTAACGATTTATAGACAAAATAAATTTAAAACACTAGGTAAACTCAAAATATAGTTTTTATAAGCTAAATGTAAGTATAAAAATATACCGGGATCATTTTTGAAAGTAACGGATTAATGTTAAAAATAATAACTCACGCGATAACGTTTATTTAATATAAAATTCACGCGTTTAATGTGAAATGCAATGTCATGAATGAAATAACATGATGCAAATAATGTTAATGAAATGTAGACTAAACTTAGTCCAAATAAAATATTCGTGATGATATGATCATGAATTCGCCGCTAAACCATTAATGGTTACGCGAATTTGGAACACGTAAACCTAGTTTACGATAAATGTTGAAATTGTAAAGCATGAATTGTTTCGGGAAATGACCTGGAAGTACGGGTTGTCACAATCCCCCCCTAAGGGAAGTCACCCCATGTTTTACATTTCGAATCCTAGCATTCTATTTAATCTTCAGTCTTGAGCTCGTAGACATTAATTCTTCAACATCTGCATCTTTGTGCTTTAGCAGTGATTCTTTAATGTCCGATAACTTTGTACTTTTAATGGATGCCTTTGATCTGATCCACACCTTGATGATCTTTAAGCTTTCTTTGAGATCATCAGCCGCAGCAAATCTCTGGATCACCCTTTGTTGTGTTGCCGTCATGTGAAGTTGTGACTTATGGACCGACATGCTCACACTTTTGAATCATGACTTCTTTCCATCAGAGTAGCGGAAGCTTTACTGGTTCATGATATTTGCAGCAGCGTAGCGGAAATATAGTATAAAAATATCAGAGCCAGGTTCTGTAGATATGCACAAGTCATGATTTCTTCAATTAAGTGTGGATGTTGTGAGCATGAGGCTTTGGATTGACTTCTCAATTTTGATCAGCTGCAACCGTCCAAATGTACCTGCAAACAACAGTTAGCAATAAAACACACGAAAGTGTCTTTGATCACTTTCGTTGAATTGAGGTACACGGCCCACGGTTCCCCGTTGATCAGTACAAGTACTACCTATGATCAGGTATAATTCCGAAGAATATCCTTGACAGGGTTTCGCAGCTGTTCTAGCTGTTCTCAAACCAGAACGTCTCAAAGAAGACAACACGGAGTGAGTGAACCAGCGAATTGAGATTCACTGATTGATGAAAAATTGATTTGAAAACAATCATGTATTGCTTGAAGAAAGAGTTTTGCAATACGAAGAAGGTTTTATGAGAAAGATCAATTTTCAATCAGAAATACTTTTTGTATTTGAAAATGAATACACATTCGATGTGCTAGAGAAAAGAAGATTTGCACATCGAACGGTTTTTCCAAAAGTATTCGTCAATTCATTTCCTGGACCAAGGTTGATTCACTAGTGAATCGCCCCATCGTTTCTATCCAGTTGTCACAAGCTTGATAATTAGAAAAGATCTCACATGTCACCAACCAAGAGCTTGTTTGATGTTGGCTCTAGAAGGATTTCCATCTTCATCGTGAATATTTTTACATATCACTCGGATGTTCTGGAAACACCACAAGGATAATGCGTAGGACTCTTAATATATTCTTACTTTCCACATTGTGTGAAGCAGCAAGTCTTCATTAATTTAGTGTCCTAATGAGATATTGTGGATGATCTCTTGGCTCTAGACTCAGTTGTGCACATTTGGTTTCCTATGTCGGAGACTAGGGAGAGGGTCTCCTTCTTCGATATCAATAGTCTCTAAGAGAAAGTCGATAGATTATGTAGGTTCCCCGTGAGAATGAGACAAGTCCTTTTAAGAGGAACTTGAGTAGTTTGAGAAGTTGTAGTGCAGTGCGTCACTGGGTCCATGACGTCTTGTCTTCAGTACCAGTGTTACCTTAGTAGACACTAGTAGCATATGTATTGAACCCGGTTTCTGCCCTAAGGTTAATTATTGGAGGGCTATTTCTTTTCACCCTTTTTCTCATTTCATTTCTTTTTTATTCTTCAACCCCTTCAGTGCTTACCGAGACTTCATAACTAGAACCTTGTTGGGTTTATTCCAGTTCTAGCTCTATCTCAGTCCGCACTCTTCCCATTTCTTACTTTTCTCCTTTTTTTCATCATACCTAAGGACTCTACACTATCTAGTGGATTGTCCCTGGGTAGATCCCTCCGGCTCTTGCGGGATCATGGGAATGAATACCTAACCTAACCATCCTTATAACACCATGCATAAAGTAAATTGGTCGGTCTTTTGGTATTGTTCTTTCTCTTCTTGAAACCAATTGAAAAATCATTTGGAAAATCAATCAAGGTATTTTTGATATAATATCAAAGCATTTTGTACCTTAATTGTTTTGATCATTTAGAAATGCTCCCCCTCAACATGTGCATATGATTTTGAAATTGTTTAGCACATGGAGGCAAGAGATCTTTGAAATAATTTCATGATCACAATTTCCATAGAAAAAGCCATTTGATTTTCTTGGTAAATTCTCCCCCTCAATATGTGCGTTGGATATTAGAAATCATTTTATCACATAGAGGAAAGAGTTATTTTTGAAGTACATTCACGATCACAAAAGCCATTAAGAAACCATTTGCTCCCCCTCAATATGTGCATCGATAAACGAAAGAGTTTAGCACATATTAGAGAGAACTTGCACTTTGAATCAAAACGATCATCATTTATCAGATTTCATAATTAAATCACAAATTCTCCCCCGATCAAAAATATCAAACCCTTTGAGATTTTGGATCTCAAGTGATTTAATCAGGTTTAGAAAACATGGGAGAAAATGTGGCCTGGTTTAAATACTCATCTTGTTTTTGGATAAATGCTCCTCCTCAATCATGTGCATCATATATTGAAATCGTTTGGCACATGGAGGCAGGAGTGCCTTTAAAGCACTAAAACAGATTTGAGATTTAAATCACGATCTCTCCCCCGATCAAAAATATCAAACCATTTGAGATTTGTGATCCCAATTGATTTAAATCTTTTAGAAAAATTTGGGAAAGAATTGGCTTGATTTAATTTTTGAAAAATGACTGATGAGGACCAATTATAGACATTAAAGATTGTTAGTGTCAGGTATGATAGTTTTTTTAAGAGATCTTTAAGTAAAATAAAACAATTTCACAATCAAACAAGAACAGAAAAAATTTCATTTTAAAAGATCTTTGGGTTTTAAAGAAAATCATACCATGACATAATATTAAATCTTTAGATCACCACTTATTTTGTACAAACGGACTTGATTGATGAAATATTGTTTGAAAATATTTTATTTTAAATCACTCTCCCCCTCAATCGATGACCGTAGTCGATGATTGAGTGACTTAAGTTTTGATAAAATGAAGTCCGGTGATTATAAAAATTAAGTCCAATTAATTTTCAAAACAATATTTTCCATTTTCAAAACAATTTAATCAAATTTTTCAAAACAACTTAAGTTTTAAAAATGGTATCCTGCACAAAGATACGTTAGGTGGTTAAGCTGCTTTTGTTGTTGTTGCTGAAAGCTGGAAGAAAACCGTCTGCAGAAGCAGTGAGACCTCTGAAGTTGCATCTATCGTGCCAACTATCCATGGAGAGATCTGATTAAGCTTCGTTTCTTCTTTTGTCGACCCAAGATATAATTACCCTTTTCTTTCGGCATCCAATCATCTTCATTTGTGGGATCCGGATCGGGAACACTCTTTTATACCATGATATATGCATATGTTAGTGGACACAAACAGATATATGGTGGTCGACATCACCTAAACAGTAATCGAATAATAAAAATCAATCCAACATATCAATCAGTTCACATAAGGCATGGGATTTATGTGTTCATCAAACTCTAATCATCTAATTCTAACAATCATATCCTAGGCACCTAGTCCTTCAACGTAGGTTAACATGTTTTACATTTAAGTATATAGGATAATTAGATAAGCTCGTTAGATGATATAGATTTGAAAACATTCTACCCCTCAATCAATGACTTATTTTTTAAAAAGTTTAAAAGCGTTGAAGTCATTGATTGAGTTTTCAATTTTATGAACATTCTGATACTAATTGTTTTTCAAGCAACTCATTTTCCACCAATTTGTTAAAAAAAATATTTTTCTGAAGAATTTTAAAAGGAAAAATATTTTAGTAGGAACAGCAGTCCTTCGACATACTTTCCCCAATGTTTTAGGATAAGTGCACGAAATTTGTGAAAATCGTTTAAGTGTAGCACTTTCCTTCTTTGAAAAATGGGTTGCTATCTGAAATAATAGCAAACCATGGTTTTGAAGAACGGGTTACAGTCTGAAGTAACTGTAAGCCATATTTAGAGACATGTTTAGAAAGAAATATTTACACCTCCTGCTCGAACTTCATCTAAAGTCCCGTGCCATTATTGAATGACATTTCTAAGACCGTAGATGTTATCGATACCAGAAGACATGTCTTGAGAAAACATATTTTTGGTATTTTTCAATTTTCTGATTTTTATGGGCTTTTGTTGATTTTATATTTTTCTATTTTGTTTTTGTTGGTTTTATATTTTTGTATTTTGCTTTTTGAAAAATATTTACAATGATAGAGAAATAGTTTAAGAAGATGATGATACGAGTACCGAGATAAGGAAATCGTTCAGCACTTAGTAGAAGATAGAAATCATCATCTCTTAAACTTTCACCACCAAAGCATTCGAGGCTCTTAAATCGTCGCAAGAACTTGAGCCTTTAAAAAGTGAATCTTTGGTAGCTTCCCCCCAAACCGACAATCCACGTAAAAAGACCATTTCCCCCAAGAAGAAGAAGTGAAGCAAACAGTCTAATTGTATGAAGCTCAAGAACCCGAAGAAGACGATAACACCGAAGTAACAAGTTAACACGGATCATTTTTGTGGTTATTAAACCCAAGATAAATGATTAAGCCCCGATCACATGAACTTGTTGTGCGTCCCCGATGTACACATAACTCTTCGAGTTTGAGCAGTTGTCAATTCAGGAGAATAGTATATCAACACCTTCATTTCACCAAATGCATTCCAGTTATATAACATATAACCAATCAGCCCATAACGTACACATGTACCCAACAAGAGAAGAGACAACGACATCACAATAACTGGTTGAATCACTGATCTTCTCTGCGGATGTCAACTTCGGAATAACTGATTAAGCTCGATCATGTGAATATGTTGTGCGACCCAGATGTATACATTTCTCTCCCTTGATGGTTGCGATCTGATCGGAATCATCATTACATTGTGTTAGGTCACTAGTTTTACAAACACAAGTAATATAGAAAGGAGATGAGGTGATTGAACAAGATCTAACACACACACAAACAATAATAAGACCGGTTATGCGTAGGCATATGTGAAAGAAAGAAAACTTGAACAACCAACCCTCAAGTGAGGGTTTACAAGAGTATTTATAGGAGGGAAGCTAGGGCAACACTCATAGTTCCCATCCTTTCTTATATGGGCTTGGGCCTAAGCTTATGGGCCTTCTACATAAGCTAGACCTTAAACAAACATAAAGGCCATAATAAAGCTACCTATTACATATGAAATATAAATACTTGAAATACTGTTTAGGAGTGATTCCAACAATCTCCCCCTCAAGTATATATGAATGTACACGGTGAAGGCGTTGATGTAATAGTAGCTCTGACGTCTTCTGACATTCTTTTTTCTTGTGAGAGGAATTGCCTTGATTCGAACAATCTCCCCAGTGTAGAGAGATAGTTATCTTTGAACATTTATGCTTCGACATCATCTTTAACTTTGTTCTTTGATCATTGTTCTTTGCGGTGAAAGTGATAGTATGTTGTTGTCTGCATCAGTCTGCCTCAGGTCTGCTTCGTTGCTCCAGTGTCTCCACGTCATTCTTCAACATGCTCACACGCTCTTTGACATTGGAATTCAATACTGATGAAGTTCTTTAAGTTTTTAACTTTGTAGATTCTTTGGTTTGACGAAGAATCATTCTGACGGTTGTGTTGCTTTTGAATAGAACTTCCATTAGTGATGATGTTGGCGTGAGCATGAGAAGAATCAGCACGATCATTCCGCTCCGGAGCTTCCATAAGAAGAAAACATGTCAAACGGTTAGTAATAAGTGGATTCCGGCACTTACAAGTTTGAACTTCGAGAGTATTAACAGCATAGTGTGAAAACACAACTCTAATTCTTACAAAGGCCGTTCCTGAACTGGAGTCCCACAAGTGAGATAACGCGATGTACCGAAGTACATCTACAGTTCAGATGAGTCGCTGAGGTACACGGTAGCATCACCTCACGACTGTAGACCGTTTGAGACACACTCCGCGTAATCCACGGGGAGTTACCGAAGTGACCTACTGTCAGGGCTGTTTGATGTTGACCTTGGCAGGAGTTTCCATTCAATCACTGAGGATCACAGATGTGAACCTCTCATAAATGTTCTCGACAGATTGCTAAGATCTGTGAAGGACTTGATATGAACCACTGATAATCTTATTTGTTGATCATCAAGTGATTAAATGTCAAGTGTTCCTAAGAGATCTTTTGATGAATCTCGTGGCTCTAGACTCAATAGTGCGTTTTGGTTTTCCTGAGCGGAGACTAGGGAGAGGGTCTCCTTCTTCAATACCAGCGATCTCTAAGAGAAAGCCAATAGTTTACGTAGGGTTCCCTGTGAGAATGAAACAAGCTTCTGTTGAGAGAAACTTGAGTGGCTAAGAAGGTTTAGTGCTTGCATCACTGGGTCCATGACGACTTTTAATCTTCAATACCAGTGTCACTAAGTGACAGCCAGTACCATATGAATTGAACCCGATGTCTGCCCTAAGTTGAATAATCTGGAGGGCTGTTTCTTTTCACCTTTTACTTTACATTTCTTTTTGATTCTTCAACTCCTTCTTTCTCCGATTCTCATTTTCTCCTTTTTACAATCATTCCTAAGGACTTCTAACACTAACTAATGGTAGTGTCCTTGGGTAGATCCCTCCGGCTCTGGCGGATCATAGGACGGTTATTCCTAACCTTAGTCACCTTATAACTCCATGACTAACCTATGTTGCCATTAAAACCACAGTTTGTGAAAAATCTCTCAAATGGTTTGTAAATGAAAAACATGTTTGAACCACTGTGAGAGATAAGGTTTTGCATAAATACTCCCCCTCCACACGTGCTTAAGAGTATTAATGGTTTAAATGCACAGTGAGGAAAGAGCGCGCACTTTTTGAATTGATCCACTGAAGATAGACAATCCCCCGCGAGACACGGTTACGTTGCATAGTTAAAGAGTTACATTGTCAGCTTTTAGGTGACAACTAGCTCTAATAACTACCTTGAAGGTGTAGACAAACCTCGAAAGGTTGTCATACCCGTCAGAGTTCATGTCTACCAAGAGTATCTCGAATGGTACTTTCTACTTGGACAAGTCCTTTGCGAGACACGTTTACATTACTAGCGAACTAGCTTGAAATTATTACCCGTCCAGGACAAGTCTTTTCGAGTTACAAACAGTTTAGTACCGTCAATTTGTTGGTTAAGTCTGAGGTACACAGATTCATTTGCATTATGCACAACATATTTCTTATCACACAATTTTCTCCCCCTCAAAAATGGCATATAAAAAATGTTATTTTTGAACGGTTGAGAATAAATATGACCATTTCGAGTGTTGCGGGAAGAGTGACCACTGTGAACAGTTTGTGAACAAAGTTTAATTCAAATACTCCCCCTCAACAAGTGATATAAACGGTTGAGGTTTTGAAAATCATACGGGGAAGTACTTGTTCTTTTGAGCAAAACCTTGAATAATGAAAGGTTTGATAGGTTTTACTCAAAAGTAAGAAGCTTTCGCTCCTTTTATAAGGATTGTGGCACTGAAGCGTACCACAGGGTCCTTTCTTGACAATTACGGGTTGTACACTGTTATGTGTGCACAAGCCATTAGACATATATAATCACACATCCAAATTTGTAATGAAAGAACCAATTCAAGGGGTACCAGGAAGTGCAGTGATGTTCCGAGGAGTGCGCAAAGGGCGTTGAAAGCCGGTTATGTTAATCCTGGGTCGACCACCAACATATCTCTCCAATCGTTTGAACTGATCCCGTCTAAACAACCTTTCATCAATCATTGTGATGCTTCGTCTCACATCCCTCCTTTCCTGAGAATTCCAGCATTTAGGAGACCCAATTTTCAGGCGTATATCCTTCAACCTGTACGCCAATCCATCCCTAACCAGCTTCAAAGTATGATCCCCAAATTTCTGAAGTTCACTACACGCCATTAAGCAGTTTCTTTGAAGTTCACTACGGTAAACAACTCTGAATGGTTTGCTGATGAGCGTATATTGAGTTAGCTGATTGATGTCGGGAAGATCAAGCGTTGGAGGAGTGAGGTTGACACGCGTCTGATAAGATTCAACAACCAGCTGGATATCTTCTACACGTTCTTTGATCACGATGCGTCTAATGAAGATGAGAATTGACTTGATAAATTCATGTTGAACTTCAGTCGAAAATTGTCTCATACGACCCTGTACTTTGGCAAGGTACATGTCTTCAATGTCGTTGAGGGATAAATTCTCAAAGTCAGCTTCGGAGAATGCATAGTCCTGTTCATCTTGTCGTTTGACTATGATATTCTTCAAGAAGGTGTAGTCCCACTTAGACTTGAGATCAACGTGTTTGATGGCCACGATGTCCTTAGAACTGTACACTGCGTGTTGAGACTTCTGAACCAGGCAACTTCTGTAGTAGATTCTTCGGCGTTCAGGCCAATGATGAATCCCATACAATGCATCTCGGTCGTATTCTTGCACGTTGTTAGAAAACAAGCGATTTGCACGTTCCTCGATAGCTATGCAGTTTGAGTAAATAGCCGATGGGAATGGAAGAGTCAACGATGTAGCGTATTTTCGTGAACCATCGCTACCGTGTAAAAGAAAATCCAGGTCTCTGTTAAAGAAGTATCGAAAGGGAATCCGTGGTTCATCTATTTGGCCAATGGTCGGTAGGGGTTTGGTCCAATCGGTGTAGTATGGAGGGTTGTCCCTTTGAGTGAAGTCAATGTTTGCTTCCGGATTGAGCCAATCCATGTTGTTAGACATAGCTCGAGCGATGTTCTCAAGATGATATTCGACCTCGAGGGCGCTTTCAGAGCTGTCTTTTAGAAGTTGAAACGCTTCATTCTTGATTCGCTTCAACTCAGATTTCGTCATTTTCTTCACATGGAACTTTTCTTGCAAAAGTTTTGCGTGCTCCAATGTAGAACCGTCTACCAAGTCTTGACCTTCATCAGGGTAGGGAGTTTGATTGACAAGTGTGGAGAACCATTCAAACTCTTTGGTTTTTTCGTCATCTAGCCATGATACGACTTCAGGCTGAGTCGTCTTCTTCTTCTTTTTGGAAGGCCTTGATGATGCTTCTGGTTTCTGCACTTGTTTGGGTGAGGTGGGTTGTTGTAGGGGCTCAAGGACCTCTTCATCGTCACCACCCGTATACTCAAAGTAATCACCTGTTTTTTGAGTCAGGGGTGGTAACTCGGAATCGTCCCGAGGTTTATCAGTAGAAGACCGAGGTGGAGGAGACTTTTGTTGAGAAGAAGTCCGTGGTGGAGGAGGTGGCATCGAAGAAGATTCACCAGACTGCTTCTGACGTTTAGGTGCAGAGTCCTTGTCTTTATCCTTATCTTCATCGTCTCTAGGATGTTTCAACTTTTCTGCCTCAAATCTACAAGCTTCTTGAAGTTGGTAGTCTAGCAGTGCTTGATACAATTTTGCTTCTTCAGAGTTGAGCACTGCAGCTCGTGGCGACATTTGTGTAACAAGCTTGGCCACCAATTCATTGTTAGAGAAAACTACCGGATCGGTTGGATTGATTGTTACGGTTAGGGGCGTTGATCGGATAGTTTGCTTGGCGATTTGCATAAGATTTGGATAAAGTTGTCTGGTGAACAGCTCCTTTGTGACTTTAGGAACGATATTCTGAAGGTAGTTGTGAGTGTAACCTTCGATCATTTCATTCAGTTCCTCTTGACGATGACTTTTCATGAATTCCTGAATAAACTTCCTTTCTTCTTGCATCTTGTCATTCTCGTCATGTAGATATTGTATTTGTTGATTGAGAAAGTTAAGCTTTCTGTGTAACATGTCTTTCATTCTGACTTGTTTGACAGCTTTCACAATTCTTTCATGTGTCTGAGAAATCCAAGAGCGAGGTGGTTTATTCACAGATTTGGATGATGATCTGGTTGACTTCTTTGATGGTGGTGGTGATGAATGAGATGAAGAGTCTGATGATGAGGAGACATGAGGAGGCTCGGGGTCCTTAGGCGGTTCAGAAGTTTCCTTCTGTGAGTGTGTGGGACTACGCAGAAGCAACTTGTCATAATCATCATCTTTATCTTTCTCAGACTTCTCAGTTTCAGGGTTCTTAAACTCATATTCGATAGTATCCTCCACAAGCTTTTGTTGTTGCAGAAGAGTGGTGGCACCAGATCCCTTATCGGGTCGATTAACCGCATCAGGATCTGGTGAGGAGTGGGCAGCACCACTTGATCCTCCGGGGCCACCCATTTGATCTTTAGCAAATTCTTCAGCCTTTTGAAGGTGTCTGACGATGTTAAACTTCTTCCTGTATGATTGATCCAGTAGCTCTTCTTCTTCTTCAGAGCTTTCATCATAGGGCACAAGTGCAGGAGTTTTCCCTTTTCCTTTATCAGCTTGAGGACTTGGAGGTTTTGGTACTGAAGAATTGTCATCCTTTGCAGTTTTAGAGTAGGAAATCTCTTCATCTGTGTCAGTACCTTCAGAGCTTTCATCCAAAAGCTGTTTTTGCGGTTCGGTTTTGGGAATTGGGATGGGAGTAGCTTCCTTAGATGGAACAATCCTCTTTGAAGGAGGGTTCCTCTTGGGGAACTTCCTTGGACTCTCCGTACTTGCGGCACTTCCAGCACTGCCTCTTCTGGTTCTCCGAGTAGGTATCCCAGAAGCCTTTTCATCAATGTGTCCAACTTTACCTTCTTTAACGGCTACCCGATACCTTTTATACGTTTCCAGCTTTTTGATTTCCTCTGTAAGAAGGTGATCGGGTAATTCAGCTCCCTGTTTCTTTGTAGACGTTTCTTTGATTCTGACAGATAGAATGTGCTCAGTCTGGATGTCATGATTATCTGGGTCATTGATTCTCTTGGGGATATCAGGATGAAGTCCAAGAGCTCTCTGAATCAACAGCTTGGTGTATCTGACATAGGGAATTTTGTTGCCAAGCTTCTTCTGACACAGCATCATGTCTTCCCAAAGCAGTGCTTCAATTATGATGTCCTTCTTGTTGATCAGAGACCAGAAAATCTGTAGTTCCATGAGCTTGGGATGCTCATAGCCACTGTCACGACCAGAGACTGATTTGGTGATGATCATATAGAGTGTCCTCCATGGTTGAGGAATATTCTTCAGCTCCACGTGAGAGTGCTTAGAAATGATTCCTTTAGCTTCATCATAACCAATATCTATCAAGAATTGCAGGACAGTCTGTTCAGTAGGGGTGGCAAAGAAGTCGGTTGGAGCGATGTCTGGAATGATGAGAACAGCCCGTAAGTCATCAGGAGTGATAGTGACTTGTTTGTGATTAAGAGTTACATTCACAGCATTTTGACCAGAGATCCTCTGCATGGAATCCCAGAATTGTTGAATGTAAACCTCTAGAACTGTGGCAGAGTATGAGAGCATGTTTTGGTAGGGATGATTCCTGAGAATATCCACTGCAATGAGACATGAAGATTCTGAGCATGTGAGGGTGTCAAAGTCAACCCTAAGGTTGTTCTTTCCAAGCTTTCTTAGGTAACCTTTTGGAAAGATATCAGCGATTGTAAGAACTTCTTGTGCATCCACATTCATTTGTTCAGCCATGTCGTGATCTGAAATAACATTAGCCAAAAGAACCAACATATCGAAAGACATAATGTTAGTCAACAGAAGGTCTAATTGTCTAGTTATTGAATGAGTAGTGTTAATGATTGTTACGAGTCCTAAGTCACTTGTTTGTCCAATAGTCTAATAATGCTCAGAGGCATTTCGTGAGTTAGTTAACTTTAAGGTTTTAAAGTTTATGTTATCACTTATATTTCATAACATATTAACCGTTTAGGTTTATTAGTGACATTATTGATTTCGTGATGATATGATTAGCTTATTAACAAGTTTGTACGCGTAACAATTCATTATGAAGGTCCATCCAGGCTTATGCGTAGCAATGACAAAGTTATGCATAAGCAAGTGTTTTATATGCGTAGTTAAAAGCTTACGCGTAGGATCCTATCTTACGCGTAGACAATGTTACGCGTAGGAAAAGGGGACCTTAAGCGTAGAGCTTATGCGTAGGCGTATAAAAAACCTTACGCGTAAGGCTTACTCGTAAGAGTAGACCTTATGCGTAGAGGCACTGTTTACGCATATCCTTCACAGGATACGCGTAGTCCCACTGTAGAACCTTACGCGTAGGCATAACTGACTACGCGTAGGGTAATCCTTATGCGTAGAAATGCAAATGACCTTGATTCTGAATTTTAAGCGTAACAAGTCCTGAAATAAGTTCATCAAATCATTAACATTATCATAAAACATCATTTTAACAACAATTTATGGCAAGAACAATTATGGAACAGTTATGCGTAGAAAGTCATACGCGTAGGTCAAAACCCTAAGGGTTTAAGAATTACGCGTAAGGTTTCTAACCATAGGATTTGCACCAATTCATTTCTGGAAGTACTGAGAAGTCTATAAAGTTGTTCTATCCAAGTATTAACATCAAATAAGCCTTGAATCAAAAATACCCAATTCACATGAACTAGAACCCTAATTTTCAATTTAAGAATCATAAGTGTTTCTGGGTAATTTCTGGGTTTACATATGTTTATTTGAACTTGAAAACAACCTTATACAACTATCTT
The DNA here is from genome assembly GCA_019973895.1 of Chrysanthemum seticuspe. Taxonomy (NCBI): domain Eukaryota; kingdom Viridiplantae; phylum Streptophyta; class Magnoliopsida; order Asterales; family Asteraceae; genus Chrysanthemum; species Chrysanthemum seticuspe. The sequence goes on along the minus strand of BPTQ01000006.1, from coordinate 120,736,967 downwards.
TTTCACCAAAAACCTTCACATTTGAAAATACCCAATTCGACTCATAAACCCTAGTTTTCAAATTCACTTCTTTCGAGTTTCTGGGTGGATTTTTATGATAGAAAAGGCATTAATGATGTTGTAGAAACATTTCGGCACTATCTTTTTAATCATAAACACACTATCTTGATCTTGGGTTCATACGCATAAGCGTAGACCACAAAATCAACCATAGAACATAATTTGACCGTTGGATTTAAGTACAAATCCAAACCTATGTTTGAAAATACGTTAAGATTGTTAAACAACTTACAAATCGATGATCAAAAACACGAAATTCTTGAATGAATCTTAGGCGTAGGATGTGTTTAGGTTTAGAATTAAATGTGAAGTGAAAGTTAGGTAGGGAGGTGTTTTATTAAAATAACTTTAACATTTTGACAGTTTTGGTCCCTCCACCTTTTCCTTTTTCAAACAAAGCCATTTAACTTCCATTTTTGTTACCAAACAAAGATTTTTAGGAAAGAAACTTGACGACACTCCCCCTCGACTTAAGAAAACTGATGAAAAGTTATTAATTTTAGTCCGAGGAGTGTCATTGTACCAGAAACTTCACCACCATTAGTTAAAAGAAACAACCGGGATATGATAACATGCAATTACACAGATGTTTTGAAACAGTTAAAGTTTAGATTTCTCCCCCTCAACACTTGATCGGAAAAATACCGAATTTAGAAATATTAGGGTGTTGACGGAAGAAATGTACTTGCAATGTTGAAAGAAAAGTAGATTAGAAGAATATTTTTGATTTTATCAGGTTTTATATTTTTGTATTTTGTTTTTGAAAAATTTATTTACAAATGATGTTTTGGTGTTTGACAGGTTTTTAAGACTGTTTTAAGAGGTTATCCAATTCCTCTTGAGTCAAACACCTCATACCAATGCGGTGGACCAACTCATTAAACCTAGCGGGAGGCAAGGCTTTGGTGAGAAGATCTGCCAATTGGTATTCTGTACCCACAAAGTATAATTCAACGGTACCCTGTTCCACGTGGTCCTTGATGAAATGATAGCGTAGATCGATGTGCTTTGATTTCGAGTGCTGAACTGAGTTGCACGAGATCGCAATGGCACTCCGATTGTCGCAGTACATCGGGATTCTGTCAAATACGTAACCATAGTCTTTGAGTTGTGTTCTTATCCAGATGACTTGAGCACAACACGCGGACATGGCTACATATTCTGCTTCGGTTGATGAAAGCGATGTACAATCCTGCTTCTTTGATTGCCAAGACACCAGTTTATCACCGAGAAATTGTAGAGCTCCTGAAGTACTTTTCCTTGAGTCTAAGAATCCTGCGTGATCAGCGTCTGAAAAAGCGATTAGTTCAAAACCAGAATCCTTCGGATACCAGATCCCCAAGTTAATGGTTCCCTTGATGTATCGGAGGATTCTTTTAGCCTCAGAGAGGTGGGTTTTAGTTGGTCGCGACTGATAACGGGAGCATAGATAAACGGCAAAGACAATATCAGGTCTGCTAGCTGTTAGATACATGAGGGACCCAATAATACTCCGGTATTTGGTAGGGTCAACTACTTTCCCATGTAAATCAGCATCTAACTTCTTGGTATGAGCCATTGGTGTGGCATAAGTGTCACAGGTTGTCATTCCAAATTTGTTTAACAGTTCAAGGGCATATTTGGACTGACTCAAGAAAATGCCACGGGGTGATTGATGAACTTGCAGTCCTAGAAAGAACGTAAGTTCACCCATCATGGACATTTCAAAATTTTTCTTCATTAGTTTTGCAAAAGCGATTGAAAACTTTTTATGTGTAGACCCAAAAATGATGTCATCCACGTAAATTTGAACAATTAAGATATGTGCCCCGTGATATTGTATAAAAAGAGTTGGGTCAACCGAGCCTTTGGTGAAATTATTAGCAATGAGGAAAGATGATAGCTTATCGTACCATGCCCGAGGGGCTTGTTTGAGACCATAAAGAGCTTTGTTCAGTTTGTAGACATGGTTCGGGAACTCAGGATCAATGAATCCATCTGGTTGGCTGACATAGACCGTTTCTTTAAGTTGTCCATTGAGAAACGCCGTTTTGACATCCATCTGATAGACCGTCATATTCATATGAGCTGCGAACGCGAGAAATATCCGAACAGCCTCAAGACAAGCAACCGGAGCAAAAGATTCTTCAAAGTCTATTCCCTCTTCCTGACGATAACCCTTAGCAACTAGACGTGACTTGTTTCGGATGACGTTCCCTTCAGCATCCAATTTGTTTTTCCAAATCCATTTTAGACCAATGACGTAGACCCCTGTTGGTCTTTCAACCAGTTCCCATACTTCAAGACGTTTGAATTGGTTGAGTTCTTCCTGCATGGATTCAATCCAGTTGTCTTTTGTCATTGCGTCTTTAATGTTTTTAGGCTCAGATTGGCAGACAGTGAGTGCATAAATGCAATGTTCACCGTCTGTGTGAAGACGTTGTCTCGTAACGACTGGTTGATTCGGGTTGCCAATATTGTTAGCCAGAGGATGGTCTTTTGTCCATCGGTGTGTAGAGGGTTGATGTTGGTATACATTTTACAGATTTTGAGGATTCAAATGGTTTGTTGAAGATTCTGCGACATCTGGTGCAGCAGTCTCATTAGCAAACGGGTTGAAGAACGCATTTGGATCAAAATCTTCAGGTGGGGGTACTTCATTCAGAATATTATCAGCTGGTTCATCATTGTTGGAAGCGGTGTGTTCAACTGTTGTGTTGGAGTCAACTGGTGTAGGTGCATCTTCAACAGTAGTTGTTGTAGCAGGTGTATCAGGTATAGGAAAATTATCAGGTTGTGCAGCGGAAACATCGGATACACCTGTAGCACGTTCATCAATATCGTCACTGAACAGAGGAGCAAATAACCTTTCCATTTGTTTTCGAGTGAGCTGGGGGCTTTGTTCAGCTGATGATGGGGGTTGAGGGAAGTTTAAACGGTTGTGACCGGGTTCTAAGCTGTTATACTCAGAAGCCATTTCCGTGAGTTCATCAAAATGAGCATGAATCGTTTCCATTACCTCCTTAGTTCGACGATTCCAGATTCGAAAACCTTTAGAATTGTCACAGTATCCAATAAAGACTCCAATATCAGCTTTGGCTTTGAGCTTTCCAAAATCATCACGATCATTGTTCGGATAGCAAAGGGATCCAAATACATGAAAGTGTTTGAGGTTCGGTTTATAGTTGTGGACAAGCTCGAAAGGTGTTTTGTTGTGGCGTTTTGTGATCATAGAACGGTTTTGAGTATAGCATGCAGTAGATACAGCTTCTGCCCATAAGTAATCTGGAAGTTTAGCATTGATTAACATTGTTCTTGCAGCTTCCACTAACGTTCGGTTTCGTCTTTCAACAACTCCGTTTTGTTCAGGTGTACGTGCAATAGATGTTTGATGCTGAATTCCCACTTTCTCATAGAATTCACGAAGGGTTTTGTTAACAAATTCAGTTCCTTTGTCTGTTCTGATTATCCTGACGGTGTTGCGGAGCTGAACCTGTATTTTTGTGAGAAAGGTGATGATCATTTGTGGAGCTTGGTCTTTGCTTCGAAGAAAGTAGACCCAAGTCCATCGTGAGTAGTCATCAACAATTACTAAGATGTAGCGTTTGCCATTGATCGTTTGCACGTGCATTGGGCCACACAAATCCATGTGAAGAAGGTGAAGCACATGCTGAGAGCTGTGTTCCACCTTTGAAGGAAAATGAGCACGAGTGCTTTTCCCTCGTTCACAGGCTGAGCAAAGGTGATCTTTTGAATACCGGAATCGTGGGAGTCCTTCAACTAGTTTGTGTCGAGCAAGGTTGGTGATGGTTTGAAAGTTTAGATGTGAGAGACGACGGTGCCATAGCCAGGATTTTGTAGATGTTGCCTTTGAAAGTATGCAGATGGGAGAGGAAGCAACCATGTCTTGCATAGAGATAGTGTAGAGACTAGAATTACGCGAGCCAGACATAAGGTCATTTCCTTGTAGATCACGAATGAAACAAGTTTTCTCCCTGAAAGCAACCTCCAAATCTCCATCACAAAATTGACTTACTGAAAACAGATTGTGACCGAGGCCTTCCACATAGTAAACCCTGCTGATTTCGATGTTCCCATTGACATAATCTCCGTAGCCCATGATAGCTGCGAAGTGATCGTTCCCGAACCTGACAGTGCCAATGAACTTTGCAATAAAGTTTGATAACACTTTAAGGTTGCCTGTCATGTGTCGGGAACATCCGCTATCAACAATCCAGAGAATGATCTGTATCACCTGCATTACACACAGACGACACAGATGGAATAGAAGTAGATGTGGAACCCGAAATGTTAGAGGGTTCCGAAGCAGGTATATTAGACATACACACATTGATAATTTTAGGGATCCATTTAAATCCTAGTGTGTTATATATCCATTTCTGCCATCTATAACTATTCTTTGCTTTAGTCTTAGTGAATGCACTAGGTGGTACTACATTCTTAGGAGGTGAAACTGGAGCTACAGTGACAGCAGAGTTTGCCTTAGAATCTAAAGAAGGCGGTCTACCAAGCACAGACTGAGAATGATTAGTGGGCCTAGAGATATTCCGATTCTTAGGATTCCGTAATCGAGAGATTATAGCTTTAGCAACACATTTGTCATGACAATCAGAATTCAAAGTACTTAACGGTTTAGCATTCGTTACATCACTATTTCTATTACATTTGCCAGACGTAACATCTATAGTGGAAGCAACATGAGTTTTATTCAGAGTCCTAGGGTGTTCTTCTACTTTAGCATTCCTTATTGATCTTTTCTTAGGTCGCAACTTCCTATTCTTCGTTTGAGTGCTCCTAGGCTGTGAAGTGCGGACATTTAGAAAAGATGCAACTATTCCTGTTTCAGTAGAGGGAAACACATTAGCAACTTGTTATTTGGCAGTGGGAATTCTAGGTTCATGATTACTAAGTGTGACTGGTGCTAATCTCTTAATCATAGTAGGCGGAAGTTGTTCATACTTTCCTAACATTTCCCGTAACTTAGAGATAGTGTGAATCAGATCTTGATTTTCAGAACGAATATTTCCAGCAAAATTCATGACATCTCTAGTGTGAGCAAGATAGTGATCAAGTTCGTTTGATGCTTCAAGTCGAGTCTTTTTGAGTAAATCAAATATGACACCATATTCGTGTTTAACTTTTACAAGTTCTTGTTCATACTTTGAGATTTGACTTTTCAAAGACACGTTTCGATCATCCAGTTGCTCAATGTTAGAATCAAAAGATTTTGTTTGCAACTCAGCGAGTTTCTTTTGAAAACTAAGTTGATGATTGTGAATATCTTTTTCACACCAATTAAGACGACGATTTGTATTGTAAAGTTCGTTAAGTAATCGTTTATTTTCAGCTTTTAAAGACTCGATCTGAAGCACATTATCAGTATTCTCAACAGTTACAACATTTTCAACAATATCAGCAGAGATATAATCAGATGCATGTGGCAAAGAATAGAATAACACAACATTATGGATATCAGCACAGATAACATCTTCCAAGAGTCGATCAACATCTTTTCTCAAAAGTTTCTTTTTACGTTTAGTATTAGAAATAGATGTTTCTGTTTTCTCGAAAATGACCTTCATAGTTCCAAGTTCCTTATGAAAATCCCGTTCCCAGGCTAATGCACAACTTTTCAAGTTTTTAACATTAGGTAAAAGATTTTTCTGAAAAATGTCTCTTTGTTCTCGCGCCAGAGGCAATTGAAAGTGTTCAATTTTGATTTCAGAATGATATTCTATCTCATGTTGTAAAATTTTGAGGTCAGTCATGAAAATGTCAAAATATCTAAGAATATTTCGATTTTCAGGTTTTGAGTTTACTTCACTAATTGAAGGTAAAGGACCATAAGTTTGTGCATAATCTGTTTTGGGATTAACATTATAAGACTCAGGTGTTTTGATGATAACCTTTGGTGTGTTAGAAGAATCCGTTGGTGTGACGAAAGTGACCGCGTTTTTATAGTTAAACGGTTTGTTGTAAACAACGTTTTTTAATTTTGATCGACTCTCGTCTTCTGCATCTAATTCCTCTTGACGATGATATTCAACAACACTCATAACAGTATTATCAATTTTGTATTCTGCACTGGAAACTTCAGGAGTTGGTTTGAATGTTTTTAGTGAAAGCTTTGGTTTGTAATCAGCTAGATTTTTTCCATATCCTTTTGGATTGGGTTTTAAGGTAAACTTTTCAATAGCTGTTACTGATTCACCATGTTTGTAAACAACAGTTTTAAACTCTTTAAGTTTGTTTTGTAAGCCAATAATTTCTTCAAGAAGGTCATCTACCCGATTCGTTGAATGCTTTTTGTATGCGGAGAACTGTTTTTGACAAGTTAACAACTCAGCCTTAGCTTTTTGATTTTCCAAGGTGAGAGCGTTAATTTGCTTTTTATGTTCATGTTTCAGTTGTTCTAATTCAGACAACAAAGCATTCTTCGAGGCGGCTAGATCACGCATCTGTTTCTCTAAATATTTTTCGTTTTGATGAGATTTTGCAAAAGCGGCTTCAAAACCTTTTTCACGGTTTTCTTGAGTTTTGAAAAAGTTGAGTTGCATTTGTAAGCATTCAAAATCCTTGGTTAGCAGTGCATTTTTACTTTTTAAGATCTGATTTAATGCAACACATTCAGCAATTTGGGATTGTTGGTTTTTAAGTAACAGAACAAGATCTGGATGAGGCAAAGGTTCAGCGTGTTCAACGTGAGTCACAACATGATCATTATTTAGATCCTCAAGTATAACCACGGAGTCAATTTGATTATCAAGGGAAACCATAAGGTTATCTTGATCGTCAAATATAACTATGGGGTCTATTTGAAAATCGTCAGAATGAGATGTAGATGACTCATTTTGAACATTCTGAGCCTTGCCGGATTCAGATATTGGCGGAGATATTAGTTCAAATATGATGATGGTTTGTTCGGGTACCTGAGACAAGCCATCAGTGTCATACATTGGGCCTGTTTCACTCATGTGTAACTCTTGCATATTAGCCATCAACATAACAGCTGCATTAGCCTGCAAGTCCTCCATATCATCATCTGAGTCTGCATCTGCCATAAAGCTCTGTTCTTTGTCTGTGAGAGATCCACCAGCTTCATCCTTAAGAGCCAAAAGTAAAGCCTCTTTGAAATAAGCACTGCCCCTAGTCCTTGGCTTTGGGCATGCATTAGCCAGGTGTCCCTTCTCATTGCAGTTGTAGCATCTAAGACCATTTAACCGATTCTGAGCATTTCCCTGTTCCACCACTTGAGCTCTGTTGTTATTCCTACCCATAACATTAAACCCTTGACCACCGCCCATCTGACGACCATAATCACGATTCTGAACTTCAACACGTCCATTGTTCACAACAGCTTGAGTCCGTGTGTTAGATGAGGAACGAATACGATTGTTGTATTTGTTGGTGTAACGGCCAAAAGCATTAGCAATCATCACAAATCCTTGTTGCAATGCTTCGAATGGATCGATTTCCTCAGTCGCTTCACTGACATATGCTTGAGCATTGTTGCTGTATGGAACCAATTGATTTTGTTGAGGTTGTTGCTGTGAAGGTGTGTTTGAAGCAGTTGGTTGAGTTGCTGGTTGAGAGGGATAATTCTGTTGAGCATACAAGGCAAGTTGTTGATTATCCGGATGTGACTGTTTAGCAATTTGAGCACGGAGAATCCTTTCCCGATCAACTTCCTTTTCATGAGGCTTCAAGTAATCGTACAACAATCCATAAGTAGAATGATGCATATTCTTCGCTTGACGTAGAAAAATGACATACTTCTCCCATTCAGGACCAAGACTACTCAGGAACTTAGTATTCACTGCAATTCTTGGCATGATGATGTTGTGTTTATCCAAATCATTGATGATGTCTGAAAATCGATGATGATAGGACTCTAGTGTCTCTCCAGGTTCAATCATGAAGTGTTCATAAGCCAAGTAAATTTTGGATTCCAAATCCTCCTGATTAAGTACAGATCCTTCCATAAGAAGACGAATATGATCCCACATTTTTTGTGCAGTCTTTTGAGCATCAACACTACGAAGAATTGGGTTTGGTAATCCTAAGAGGATGTATTCCATTGCAAGTTCATCAGCTTCATAGTGTAGAAGTTCTGTAGCATTTAGATCTGCAACAATAGCAATGTTGGTTTGTTCATCTCTTGGTGGAACAGTAGTTGGATCTCCGGGTAAAATGACAATAGGTATCTCAAATGGACCTTCCAAGATAACCTTCTTTAAGAACTTTCCATGTGGCTTCTTCAGATCACAAAACCTAAAGAACCTTATCACCCATTGATCGTAGTTTCCTGGAGTGAGCATTGGAGGTCTATCAAGTGATCCAGCTTCATGAATTGATTGTTGGCTGCTTAAAGCTTCACACATCTTTGCAAACCAAGTGGGTTCCTTCATAGTGTTCCTTTATGGATGTTGATTGAAATCATTTGTGTAGGGTTGAACTTGAAGGCTTGGTGGTGTTTGAACCATTTGTGGTGGTGGGATTGCACCAATTTGTGGATTATGTTGTTGATTAAATTGTTGTTGATAAATAGCTTGTTGTTGATTCCCTTGTTGATGTTGTGGAGTTAATTGTTGTTGTTGTTGATGATTATAAGTGTGAGGGAAATAGTTAGAGTATGGTGGTTGAGACATGTTGATAAACTTGTGTAGTAAAAATGGATCTTTGTAGTCGAATGAACCTTTGTTGATGAAGCGTCCTTAGGCGTAGAAAAGACAAGAAACCAAGTAGCACTTATGCGTAAAAACACCAAAAGTTACGCGTAACAATAAGGAGTTACGCGTAGGATTTAGCTTACGCGTAAGTAGGATAAAAGCACTAAAGTTATGCGTAGACAAAAGTTAGGCGTAGAAAGTTAGGCGTAGGATTACCTTATGCGTAGACCTAAGTTTACGCGTAAAGTGAATCTTATGCGTAGGATTTCTACACGTAAGCTTATGCTCATGCGTAAGTTTAGGGTTTTTGCCCAAATGATCTTTTACACTATCACAGTGCAAAAGATATCCAAAGTCGACGTATTTTCAGACTTATCCAAGTAAGAAAACACGGAATAAACCACAAAAATGAAGATCAACCCAAGGATAATCTTACGCGTAATTTTAGGGTTTCAATACGCGTAGGATTACTCGTAATTTTGATTGTGCCCAAATGTGTTTCTAAACCAGATTTTTGTTATGGAATAGCTTCAATAGTACCAAAAGAACACAAAAGTGTGAAACTTGATGTACCAAAACGGCTAAACGGGTTACGCGTAGAACGACTCCCAAGAACAAAAACACGTTCAAAAACAACTATCCACGCATAAAGTTTGAATCTTTTTGCCAAAAACACGTATTTTAACACCTTAAGACATTGAAAGGACAAGAATCTTGGATTCAAAAGGGTAAAAAAGATGTTTTTAAGCGAACCAAAGTATCAAGGTGCGTTTTAGGCGTAGGACCGAAACCCACTTCAAAAACAAAACACGATTCACCCAACTAGTAGGCGATTGATACCACTGTTAGGTCACTAGTTTTACAAACACAAGTAATATAGAAAGGAGATGAGGTGATTGAACAAGATCTAACACACACACAAACAATAATAAGACCGGTTATGCGTAGGCATATGTGAAAGAAAGAAAACTTGAACAACCAACCCTCAAGTGAGGGTTTACAAGAGTATTTATAGGAGGGAAGCTAGGGCAACACTCCTAGTTCCCATCCTTTCTTATATGGGCTTGGGCCTAAGCTTATGGTCCTTCTACATAAGCTAGACCTTAAACAAACATAAAGGCCATAATAAAGCTACCTATTACATATGAAATATAAATACTTGAAATACTGTTTAGGAGTGATTCCAACACATTGTGTACATGAAGCACTAACCGGAAGCACTATATCATAAATCATATAGAAGATGTCGATAAGCAATATCATCTCACGCTCCACATATTCTTCTCATATTTCTTCCTACTGAAAGCTGAGATAACACATACCAAAAGTATCCAAAGACCACTTCCCCCAAATGGTTAGTGATAACGCTACACGCGTCGTTCGGGGTCAAAGGGACTTCCTTTTCGTCGAGCAAGTTTTTCAACACCCTAGGCAGTGAACCTAATCGTTGTAGTGTAGTATTAGGGTAAGCCACGGGAATTGATATCGTTCTCTAGGGGAATAGGAATGCTAGTGAGGAGTTACTACGCTAAGGTTGGGGTTGAGGAAAATTATTTTTTATCTTTTTTATATTTTATTAGGAAATGGAAAGGTACGAATCTCGGGGTTTGGATTTGGGGGTTGGTGTTTCTACCGATTACTCTACTATCAAATTATCTAATTAACTAAGGTGAGGGTAGTCTATGTCTAATTATTGTGTGCTCGTATGATGATTTAAAGATGTGTTTACTTAGGTTTTATTACTCCTTAATTATCTCCTATTGATGGTTGAATTGTCACGTCCTTATTCTTAATCGCGTTGTGTGTCTAAGGTCGTAGGGTATGCGTTTATCCCTAACTCTTTGAAACTACCAAAGGGTCTCGTCTACAAAATCTCTAAGATTTATAAACTCTAACTCTAAGGTACTCTTTGGATGGTTTAGACTACAACTACTCTAGGTGTTATAGTCTAAGGTTCACAGAGATTAATCAAGCGTTAACTACACAACGAATGACCTATCGCATTACTAGATCATTAACAATTAAGATAAGAGACAACCAATTAATATTCAATAGTTAAGTTTCATATTCCCTAAGCAAACATACAAGTAAATTAGCCGGACATGGAGAACATGCAAGCATACACACAAATAATTGAAGACATAATTGAATTAATGAAGTAAAACACTTATCTTGGTGTAAGATAGGGTTTAGAACCCTAAAATACTGTACAAGACAGCCTTGGTTCGGTTTAGGTTTTTACTCCAAAAGACTACACACTGAAAACTGAAAAATTCGGATTCTATATATAAGATTACATTCACGACGGCGTCACCTTATGATTTGTGACGTCGTCGGGTCGCCGTCATTAGGGTTTCGTCTTGGCCACATTAGTCTTGCGACGGCGTCACCTTATGCTTGTGACGCCGTCCTCTTCAGCCTCTGACGCCGTCTGGATCAAATCTAGGCCGTCTGAGTTGCGACGCCCTACTCTTTTAAAACCTGAAGCCGTCACTTGTAAATGAGCAATTTGGCTACTGAGCCGTCACAAAAGTTGTCCGACGGCGTCGCTGGTTGTGCCTGACGCCGTCCCCTTCAGTTCCAGCAGCTTGAGTGTCTCGATTCTTGAATTTGGCCATTTTCTTCGTATATCCGCGCCTTTTCGTCCAAATAAGTGTCATTCCAGCATTTTGCTTTCAAGATACCTAAAAAGTGAAAAGGAACGATATTAAGTAATAACGGATACAAAAGTGATCAAATAAGGGCTTAAACGACCCCTCAAAAAGGTACATTTTAAAACCTTATCAAATATCCCTACACTTGGTATTTGCTTGTCCTCAAGCAAATGTGCTTTTAGCCAATTAATTTATAAGTTATGGGTCATGAAGCATTGGTTTAGAACAGTCCACAACACATATAAGCCCCGTAAAAGTCATAACAAGCACGGAAATTACATACTAGCACCTCACATGGGGTGTTTGGGTACTCACATCTCTCGGGTGTATATGAAATATAACAAGTTGGAAATGGAAGATAAACACTCATTAACCGGTCCTAGTACATAGATTACCATAGGCTTGATAATAGATCAAACCTCCATCGCTTTGGCGTAAGCACCTAGGAAAGACTATCAAAGAGGTCTTTTAAAGGGTTGTAATGTTAGGCTTACGGTAGGGAAACAAAGGGTTTGGTAGGATAGGCTATTTAGTGGTGGCAAGTCAAAAATCTTTATGTTACAAGCATACGAAGAATGGCGTTGCTAAGCCAAGACTCGACACTCTAAACTCTAGATAACTGAAACAAACAAACATAAATTTAAAGAATAGATGTAGGATGGTAGCCCATATTTTTTTTATACACTTTTACTCTACCATCCTCTACGATAACATCAAAATGATAGGGATTTATAGGCACATCCCTACACTTGAGTTTTTTTTATTACTCTAACACTAATTTGACCCGAATTGAAAAGATCAAAACACTTGGAGTACATTATTACGCAAATAAAGGGAATTTGAATTTAACGTTCCCTTCCCGTCATTTCATAAACTTTAACTTTTCCCATGAGTCCCAATCGTCCCAAAACTGTATACAAAGGATATGACTCGACTTAGCAACTTATGCAAGCAACTAGATAATTGAACTAAGGGTTTAGTGTGATAACAATAATGCACTAAAAGTGAGTGCATACAAGGTAGGCTAAGGGGATTTGGGTGTACATTTGGGGGTGGGGTGTAAACAATGCTCTTCATTGATATTCCGGAAAACCGAAACATCACGAGAACCGCGAAAAGGATAGGCTCTGAGGGGTTAACTAGGGGTATCGTGTACTAAAGATGAGTACAACGCAAAGGTGTGGGGGAATTACTCAACCGATGTGGAAGAAGTAATTATATTACGGGTATCAAACAAGGGTTATCCTAATGCCTCTTAACATTTAGTTATTCCTAACTACACAAGTGTAGTCTTACTAGCAATCTCGGGATGCATCACAAAACAAGTTCTAGAATCTATTATACTACCGGTTCACACTCTAAGCGTCAAAGATGAATGCTTTAATTCCTAGTAATCTAAGGGTGATCCTCACATTTTGGGTGGAATTTAGGTGGTAAAGGGTTTTTGTGCTAGTCATGAAACTTCCTATCCGTGAGACGCTTTTGTTAAGACTAATGGCCCACTCCTATATGTCATGAAAAATTTTAAATTTGGTGCCAAAATTACCCTAACCGACATTTTCTCATGGTTTATTACACAAATGAAATTGGACAAGGAAAATAGTCAAGGATAAGCATAGTTTTAAAGTTCCCGTTTTATTTTCCCTCCCTACACTTAAACTAAACATTGTCCCCAATGTTCCCCGAAAGTATCAAGTTATGCTAATATAAGGTAATTAAAAAAACGAAAGAAACTAATACTCCCCTGATTAGCTCGGTAGGATCCGTGTAAAGTGGTGGTTACATCTTTCTTCAAGAAGAACGTTTGTGTGAAAATCTCCTTCTCATCTTATGTATCTCATCCTTGATAAATTAAACCTGCACACTTGAAGAAAACAAACGAAACCTTCACGTAAAATCGGCGGTAATAATAAATATAAGACTCTACTAAACTAGGATATAATGCTTGTGGAATGGATGTTTACAGAATTTCTGGAAAATTAAGACCTGGAAAATTCCAAAATTTATAAGTAGCTCAGAAAACGAGAAAAAAGTAATCAGTTGTTTTTGCTCCTTCCTGACGCCGTCAAGTTATCCTGACAAAAACTGGTCTGCGATTTTCTGGAAAAAATTCTGGAAAATTTACATCTTTAAAATCTGGAAAAATTTTCTGCAAAACATCCATTATGACTCGATACAAGCATTTGACTCGAACAAACACACATGTATATCTTTTAATTAATTGCAATTCTCATGTTTACGTTTCTTTTGAAAACGTGTGTAATCCTCCCTACACTTATCCTTTATGTAAAATACCTTTATATGTAATTAAGACGAGGTTAAAAACAAAATAAATCATTTTTACAAATTTAAACATGAGAATAGACAGTCAATAAAAGATATATGACACAAAAAACAAGATAATCCAATCACACAGGTTATAGAGGAACCACGCCACATGCAAATTCACATACACATCGAATCGTTCAAAGTTCAACAAAAGTTAAGATATCCTAAATTATTACATGCCCAAATAAAAATTGTTCCAACAACCAACCATACTTAGCCATAAACAATCCATGAACAAATACATGAGTCAGTGGGGAGGGGGTCCATAACGATAGTCATAACCAGGGGGAAGATGGCCCAAATACCCATATGGTGGATAATCCTCCTCCCGTCCTGGGAACGGATCGATCTGGAGATATGGGTCAAGCTGATCACGCATGGAAAGATGTTGCATCTACCTGACAGTATGGTCATAGGTCCAGCTAGCTCTCTGGTCCTGCTGTGCCATCCATGTGTCCATGCGGCCCATCCATGCTCCCTGGTAGTCCTGCCAATCCCCACTGGACATCTGTCGGTAGGCGTCAGCGGAGCCTCCTGCGTCACCCCCTGCTGGTGTGCTGGTATATGTGGATCCTCATCATCGTCGTCATCACCACCCTGAATGTTGGGCTGAGCATGGAACCACGCGTAACCTCTACCATAATCTATGAGGACATACATAGCTTTCAGAGACTTAGCTTTGACGACCCTTGGTGCTGCCACCGCATTAAGGTACACGGGTACCTCCCCTGCCAATACGCCCAAGGATCGGGCTAACCGGGTGATAAGCATGCCTCCATATACCCTATCCTCCAACCTTATTCCACTAGCAGTCCTCAAGTAGTCGGCCAACCAGAATGGGATGTTGCAGTGCACACCCTCGGCCAATATGCAGTAAAGATAGAATAGGTCAGGCAAGGTGACACGATGACCCGTGGCATGGCGCCCTGTGATAGAGAAGGTGAGGCAGCGGTGCACGAGCCTAACCCTCGGATCCCGGATCTGTGAGGCGAGGGTACTCCCAGTAGCGTACTCCCCATCAGCTATCGTGTTCCAGAACTGAATACCCAACATGTCGTCCCTATGGGTAACCCCAGCTGCCAATTGAGCCCTAAAAACATCACTCTCAGTATTCCCAGATGCATATAATCCCAACCTCCATCCAAACTCAAGTATCGACATAGCCCTCCATTCCCCTCCTAACCTAAATCGGATCCCCTGAAAATCAATGTTATCCCGACATGAATTAATATCCATCAGATAAGATGCGTGAAATTCACGCACCAACTCGCCATACACGGGCTCTCGTATCTTAAACAGCCTCTCCCACTGGGGATCAGTAAACTTGTCCCTCCTAAAACTGTTCGAAAACTCCCTAGCCAAATCATTCTCCTCGAGAAATGCCCAGTCCAAAACAGCCCCTGAATCAATAGTCTGATGAAGTAAATCATTGTAACGGGCTTGACATCCTTCCTCGACAAATATCCCCCACCCAACGATCGTGTCAACAATGTTTTCCTGGGTGTTAGACGACTGTCCCCTAGTTCTCTTTACCCTTCTGCTCATCTGAAACAGGAAATCAAATAGGTGGAGAACAAATGAGTAACATTCGCGATGCTAAAGACGACACCAGCAGGTGCTGACGGCGTCGCAACATACACCTGAAGCCGTCAGCTCGACCAAATATTAAATCCGACATTTGCGAGGGAAAATTCCAAGTTTTTAACCATAACCCTTGACCCAAACACCCTTGTTGCAGCAACAATGGTATAATGGCTAGGTGGTTTTGATTCCTAAGCTGTCAAGGCTTCTCGCAAGGTTAACCCCATATGATAACACTATTATTCGCCTAATATTAAGCCTAGTTAACAAGATTCATAGGCGATATTTAGCATAACTCAAATTAGTTGGGGTTTTTGGATTGAAAAAGAGGGGAAAACAAAATTGAGCATGAATTAGGATAATTGAATAGACAAAGATCAGCGTATATCACTTACCTTGTGGAGATTTCGTGTTGGTGTGGTGTGGGGCGGATAAAAAATGTGTAGGGTAAAGAATGAAAGAGATGGGTGATGTATTTATCCATCTGATCAGGCTTGGAGATGGCGTCACTCGTTATGTGTGACGGCGTCACGCCCAAATTTTTGTAAAATAAAATAGTTTTGTTAATCCGCCCGGATAAAAAATCTGATTATTATCTTTGACAAAAAATTTGGTTTTTATTTTATGACCTATTTTGCCAATACACCCGTAATCTTCACGATGGTAAGTAATACATATGTCAAATTGTCTTTCAATTGTAATCCTAGAAATTCCGAAGTATCGGGTGTGAGGGTTCTTTGATCCTGGTTTAAAACCGAAAGAACTTTTCCTAATATTGGGAAAATTGGGGAGTGAGACGTGCACCATTCCAACAAATATGTTCCTGGGGAACAAGCGGGGAGTGTTGATACAGGGATTAAGATAAGGATGTGATTCCTTGGGGAGTTTTGTCCTGCTTACTGGAGTTGGAGAGGTTCTGGGTGTCATCCCAACGTTTTCCGGTATCGCATATACCTTTTCTACCTTTTTAGGTATATTGTTCCTTGCGATTTCTTTACAGATTTTCAGCATGAAGTTGTCAGCTAGACCCAAGAAAGTGTACTGAGTCTTTCGTATCTGAGCTTCGAGGCATCTTATTTCCTTTTCTTGCTTGTGGACAAATGTCAACATTATGTCCTCGAATTCATCTTGCCGGGACTTTCTTGGGAGCAGAAATTCCTTGACCGTTTTCACATGCTTATCAGCATGGGCGGTTATTTCCATTAACGCATTCACTTGGGCCTCCATACTCATAATTGCTTGTGCTTGGGACGTTGACCCGTTCTCTTGGACAACTAGAATTTCCCAACCTTCCTCTTCATATTGAGCTAGGTCCTCAATAACCTCCCAGCATGCTTCAGCATTGAGGTTACTTAGCCTTCCACCGGCGGCATAATCAATGGTTCGTTGGAGGGAGAGACTGACATGATCATAGAAGAGTTGGACTTGTAGCCAAAGATCAATGCCGTGATGAGGGACTTTATGAAGTAAGTCCTTGAATCGAGTCCATTCTTCGTAGAGAGATTCACCTTGACGTTGTTGGAACATCAAGATGTCATTCCTAAGCTTAGTGGTTCTCCCCGGTGGGAAAATTTGAGCAAGGAAGTGAGAGGTGAGATCATCCCAACTTGAGATGGAGCCGGCGGGAAGTCGCTCAAGCCAATTACTAGCTTGGTCCCGTGGAGAGAATTGGAAGAGACGCAGACACGTGGTCTCCCGAGTAGTAGCATCAAGGTCGATGGAATCGACATATTTAAGGAAATCCTTAAGATGCTGATTAGGATCTTCGGAACAAAGTCCATGGAATGCACATCCGTTTTTCACCAACCGGATGGTGTCGGATCGCAGGGCGTAGTTTGGGCTTGGTCGGGAAGCTCAATAGTGTTCCTATAACCTTGGTGGCTAGGTCTGGAGTATTCACCAAGAGTACGGTCTCTTGGCGGGACAATGATTTGATGGGGGTTATCACCTTCCATGCTGAAAAGTGATGGGTTACGAACAAAGGTCACGAAGAAGGGGGATAGACTACGAGGAAGCTAAAATTGAGAAAAAATTTACTTGATAGGAATCAAGTAAAGAAACCTAAACGAGGTGGACTACTAGCTAGCTATTCTATTCCCCGGCAGCGGCGCCAAAAACTTGAACGATACACGCGTCGTTCGGGGTCAAAGGAACTTCCTTTTCGTCGAGAAAGTTTTTCAACACCCTAGGTAGTGAACCTAATCGTTGTAGTGTAGTATTAGGGTAAGCCACGGGAATTGATATCGTTCTCTAGGGGAATAGGAATGCTAGTGAGGAGTTACTACGCTAAGGTTGGGGTTGAGGAAAATAATTTTTTATCTTTTTTATATTTTTTTTAGGAAATGGAAAGGTACGAATCTCGGGGTTTGGATTTGGGGGTTGGTATTTCTACCGATTACTCTACTATCAAATTATCTAATTAACTAAGGTGAGGGTAGTCTATGTCTAAATATTGTGTGCTCGTATGATGATTTAAAGATGTGTTTACTTAGGTTTTATTACTCCTTAATTATCTCTTATTGATGGTTGAATTGTCACGTCCTTATTCTTAATCGCGTTGTGTGTCTAAGGTCGTAGGGTATGCGTTTATCCCTAACTCTTTGAAACTACCAAAGGGTCTCGTCTACAAAATCTCTAGGATTTATAAACTCTAACTCTAAGGTACTCTTTGGATGGTTTAGCCTACAACTACTCTAGGTGTTATAGTCTAAGGTTCAAAAAGATTAATCAAGCATTAACTACACAACGAATGACCTATCACATTACTAGATCATTAACAATTAAGATAAGAGACAACCAATCAATATTCAATAGTTAAGTTTCATATTCCCTAAGCAAACACACAAGTAAATTAGCCGGACATGGAGAACATGCAAGCATACACACAAATAATTGAAGACATAATTGAATTAATGAAGTAAAACACTTATCTTGGTGTAAGATAGGGTTTAGAACCCTAAAATACTATACAAGACAGCCTTGGTTCAGTTTAGGTTTTTACTCCAAAAGACTACACATTGAAAACTGAAAAATTCGGATTCTATATATAAGATTACATTTGCGACGGCGTCACCTTATGATTTGTGACGCCGTCTGATCGCCGTCATTAGGGTTTCGTCTTGGCCACGTTAGTCTTGCGACGGCGTCACCTTATGCTTGTGACGCCGTCCTCTTCAGCCTCTGACGCCGTCTGGATCAAATCTAGGCCGTCTGATTTGCGGCGCCCTACTCTTTTAAAACCTGAAGCCGTCACTTGTAAATGAGCAATTTGGCTACTGAGCCGTCACAAAAGTTGTCCGACGATGTCGCTGGTTGGGCCTGACGCCGTCCCCTTCAGTTCCAGAAGCTTGAGTGTCTCGATTCTTGACTTTGGCCATTTTCTTCGTATATCCGCGCCTTTTCGTCCGAATAAGTGTCATTCCAGCATTTTGCTTTCAAGATACCTAAAAAGTGAAAAGGAACGATATTAAGTAATAATCGATACAAAAGTGATCAAATAAGGGTTTAAACGACCCCTCAAAAAGGTACATTTTAAAACCTTATTAGCTGGAATAATATATCCTTCCCCCAAATAGTTGGAATAATACACCAGAAGCTATGAGTAAACACTGAGTATCTCTACGGTTATGACATTTGTCTTTCCCGAGATTACTTAAATATAGAAGAAGTATTAGGTTCATCATGTGACTCGTTGTGTATTTAGATGTATGTCTCCTTCCCCCTTGCTGGTTTTGATACCTCAGAATCAGCAACACATTATACATACCGAATATTCTTGAAATAGAGAAGAACAAGAATTAGCTCAAATGAATCCTGTGAGAATCAACTATTACAAAAACTCTCCTTGACTATCTTTATCAACCCATACGTAGACAACTTGAAGTGACTACTTGATATGGTTTTAAAAGGTACCATTTTGAGGGGTCGTTTAAGTCCTTATTTGATCACTTTTGTATCTGTTATTGCTTAATATCGTTCCTTTTCACTTTTTAGGTCTCGTGAAGGCAAAATGCTGGAATGGCACTTATTTGGACGAAAAGGCGCGAATATATGAAGAAAATGGCCAAATTCGGAATCGAGGCACTCACAGTTGCTGAAGTTAGAAGGCGACGGCGTCAGGTGCTATTGGCGACGCCGTCCCAAGATTTCTGTGATGGGCCAGAACCCAAAACTTGTATTTTCAAGCGACGACGTCCAGTGGTAAAAGAGTAGGACGTCGCTACTCAGACGGCCTAGATGCAATCCAGACGACGTCAGAAGCTGAAGAGGACGGCGTCACGGACATAAGGTGACGCCGTCTCAAGGTTAACGTGGCCAAGACGAAACCCTAATGGCGGTGACACGACGGCGTCACTAAACATAAGGTGACGCCGTCGCAATTGTAATCTTATATATAGAATCCGAATTTTTCAGTCTTTGTGTGGAGAGTCTTTGGAGTAAAAACCTAAAACCGAACCTAAGGTGTCTTGTACAGTATTTTAGGGTTTTAAACCCTATCTTACATAATGAGGTTTCTGAGAGGTGTGTTTCTGACTTTTTAAGCCTAAGATATATATTCTAATGTTAACGCTGCCGCAGTGGAATACAAATCACTGCGGCAGCACAGTGGCGGTAATCCCAAAGCAGAACCGGTGCAATTGGAACTCTGCCGCAGTGGAATACAGGCACTGCGGCAGGAGAAGTCGAAGACTGCAGCAGACCTAACGTAGATCCGGCAGACTCATCGCTGCAGGATGAGAAAATGGTGACCTGCAGCAGCGAACTTTTATGTTCAAAACCCAAGACCGGGTAGTGTCTTTAGAACCCTGCCGCAGCGGTTATCGTGGACTGCGGCAGCGGAAGATTGAAGTCGT